>JAGDQP010010635.1:0-55242 GCA_022664845.1 Lepisma saccharinum
TGAATGCAACCGAAAACGTTTGAAAACTAAATATAGTTAAAAAGTTCCTTCACCTCAAAATTGGCAATGGTTTTCCCTGCCATCTAGGAGACGCCTATACGGCCTAATATCATATACTGGCAGTTATATGGAATTGAGTAACCCATTGCATAATGAATGTATTGAATCAGTAAGACTTAGTTTGACACACTAAAAGCGTTTAAATGCATAATCCGAGAAAAGTAAGGTACTCACATTAATACCACTCCACACTTTAAGAATTATAGTTCCACACTCCTTTCCTACAGTTCCACAGAGTGTGGAGTACTCCACTCAATTTTAGGCCCTGGTTCTTCAACAGTTAGCATCGCATTTGCCTCCACCTCCACCGCTGGTCGCAGGGTATCAACTCATTGTGCCATATGTCATATGCTACACCCACAATTTTGTTATTAAGTATTTTTTATCATTGATAACTTTTAAGCGAAGTCTATGTAAGATGAAAATGGCTTGACTCCATGTCATCCTTGGGCAGCACCCGCAGTTCAAGATGTCATCAGGCATCACATCACAGGTCAACGCATTGTGTCGTACGATTGAATCATACAGAATATCAGCTATTTTATTTCATCATTATTTTAGGATAACAGTGGAGCATCTCAACTGTGAGTTGATGTTATAATAAAATCAGTTTTCTGATAAAGGAGGTAAGTGCAAAGAAAGAAGGTAACTGGCAAGTGTACACATGCTTACGATTCTCGATTTGGTTCTCTACTTCGCCGCAGGGTGCACTGACTACCCTCGCTACGTTCTAGTGCACCTCAGGTCCATGAACTACTATTGAGGATCGTTTTCTTAAAGAGAGGTCTCATGCGGTATAATCCGGCATTCTGTAATGGTTTGTGTATCGATATATGGATAGATACATCCAGTGTTTCTTTCAGAAGATTGCGTTCGGAGGGCTCGTGGAGGGCTCACGAAAATTATAAATAATGTATATTGACCCTACATTTTAGCACATTGTTGATTATAAATAATGTGCTAAAATGTAAAATTACATTAGTGTTACTTAACAATATATCGTACTTCCTTAGTTAACCTCCAAATAACATGCGCAATAATTATGGAATGTGCTATTATATATGTATTTCAGTATATGTATGTGTAATACAATTGTTGAGACTAATTCTTCCAGGGGCGCGGTTGAAAAACCCCGGTAAAGATAAGATAAAGATAAAATGAATTTTATGGGCGGTCGCTTACGCCAGTCCCGATACGGGGGAAGCCCCTTATCTTTGTCACGTCTAAACTTAGCTGTTATTTGGATAAAATACGAAAACTGAAACAGTAAAATTATATAAAAGCTGAAGATGTAAAAGGTCTTCAGAAATATAAAACACTGGTGTAAATAGCCAAAAGAACGAGAAAGAAAACTAAAGATTTCATCCTCGGTTGTTGATCCTGAATATTATCCCAAGCAGGTATAAAGACTCTATATTTCTACCCAAATAGGTAGTAAGTTATCACTTACCAGTAACCACTAGTTTTAGGACCCCCCGGGTCATTCCATAACAAATCAACCAATAAAAAATAGTTTTAAAACTTGGGTTTTACAAAATATGTGATATTTGGTAACTGTTCATTTATTAATATAATAAAAAATACAAAACTTCAAGTTTTTGTCACTTTCGGTTTTTGAGGAATAAATTGTTAAAAATAAAAAAATCGACTAATTTTTTGCGCATTTTGAAACCTTTAAGAGTCCGAAACTCAAAAACTATTAAATTGTCCTAGTCAACGCAAACTTCCACCATTTGTTTCAGAATTTCAAGAGCTGTAATTTGATATATTACTTGATTTTATTAGACAAATCTTTATATTTTTTTTAAAATTAAAACAGAACTTTTTTTTTGAAAAACTCGAAATATAAATTTTTATTTTTCTTGAGAAAAAATATGTTCAATGTGCTTCTGATTAGAAAGTATGTGCAAAATTTCATGATGGTATTTCAATGGGATCATGTTGGAAAGAAATCTAACATAAGTACATAGACATTTTTTTAAAACGTGTATAATTAGCTTAAACGGCAGTACGCAAAATGGCTTCTAGCAAAGTAAATTTAATTGGTTAAAATGTGATATACAGTATATTAATTTCAGTTCTAGTGTAGAACAAGCCAAGCCGCCGTAGTTCAGTGGTAAAGCATTGGCGTAGCATTCGAGAGGTCGTTGTAAAATAAGATAAAATGGATTTGATGGGTGGTAAAAGCACTATGGGTTACGCCCGTCCCGACGGGAGCAAGTGGGTTCGATTGCAGCGGCCGACCACCCTGACTAAGGTTTTTCCAGTTTATTTTTCTCAATCACAACAGGCGAATGCCAAGATGGCACCTTCAATATAGGTCGTGGCCCACACCTTCCCGAATACTCCCCCTTATCACGGCCTGACCCTTAAATGCCTAAAGGCCATAAATATCAATTTTAAAAAGGCAATAAAAATTATTAATTTGAAATTATTTATTTGCAGGCTATAAACCTACCACATTTACTACTTTATGATAATAATAAAGTGGTAGGTTCATTAGCCTGTAAGTAACTAATTTCAAACTAATAATTCTTACTGCCTTGTTTTAAATACAGACATCAGGCTGGACTGATTAGTTTTTACTAGGTTTGTTCTACAATAATTTTAAATTTGAATTACATTTTTGACCTTTAGGCATCTAAGGCTCAGGCCGAGACAGTGGGAAGGATTCGGGAAGGTAATGGACAGGACCTATGTTGAAGGTGCCATCTCGACATTCGCCTGATGTGACTGAGGAAAAGCGCTGGAAAAATCTCAGTCAGGGTGGTCGGCCGCTGGAATCGAACCTACGAGCTCCCGAATGCCAACGAAATCCTCCAATTTAAGTTCTCTCAATAAGTTAACTGCATGTTGGTTACCCCTTTTAAATAACTCTCGTATCCAATATCATGCGCTTATATTTCCTGTTAGACTGGGTTACCAAATAGCTAGCACAAACACCCCCGAAAGCCACTGCTTCCATCATGATCTCACACCAAAACCAGACTCTGAAGCCATATATTCGATCTTTGACGACCTTGCTCTGATGAATGAAAGAGGGAGGGAACTCTGCTCTATTTTGGAATGTCTGCCCACGACCCTATAGTGTCACTTGACACCAGCCAGCAGAGTTCTTCTCTACCTGCCCCACGCACACTGGTCAGTAGTCACCACTGAAGTACGAACATGGAAGAGGAAAAGAAACCCTAATGTAAATATGAGCATCTGGTGGACGATATGAGTAAGACAGAAGCCCATATATTACTATAGGAAATTCATTTTTAATAGCCTCACAAAGAATTGGTACATAGGATGGAGGGGAAAGATACATAAAATGAAAGAGGATAGTAAAAAGAAGTTTTCTGTCAAGGATTTTAAAAAATAAACCACGTTTTACACGAAAAAAATATTTTTTTTCTTCTCTATATTTCTCTCCCATTTAAAATGTATGGTGTCAAGAGCATCTACATTTAAAATTATGCTAGGAGGTCAGTTTTGCTCCTAAAATTTCCATTATATTTTTAAATGAAGGAGACATTCTTTAGGCAGTTCTGTATTAGAGCTTTTTTAAATTGACTTTCTTGATTTCGTAATATGACCAAAAATGTTAGTACACTGTCTAACTGTACCTCTTCCCCTTAAAGAAATAATTAAATAAATAAAAGTCAGTGTCACTAACAAAGAACACTACCCAAATGTAACACTCCAATTTTGATAAAATTTGTCAGGTAGATACTACACATGAAATAAACGAATACGTGTTTTTTGTTTCTGCGGAAAAGCGGTCTTAGTGGGTTAAAGCCCCCCACCCAAAATTGTGAAAGTGACCGTCCGAAAGGTGATAAGAAGTGGACTGAAGTGAATAAAATTGTGCACAGAGATGGTAAACGTAAAATGAGGGAATACGTGTTTCGTATTTTTCTGGAAACAACGGATAGGTGGGGCACAGACCCCTCCAAATATTTGATCACGAAATATCAAAAGTGCTAATAAGTGTACTTCAAAAGTGCCGAAAGGACATGGAGAATTGCAACGAAACTGTGTCTAGGGACAATACGCACAACAGAAGCGAACACGTGTTGTTTAGTTTGTGCGGAAAAACAGTGTGGGGGACAAGGGCCCCCTCCGAAAAAAGGTAAATATTACCGCAGGAGCGCAGGAATGAGTGGACCGAAGCGAATGTACATACACATAAATCTGTCGGAGCGGAGATATGTTGCAATCTATATATCTCTTTCTGTGAATACAATCTCTATCACGACGTTTTCTTTACTTTCTACTCCGTCTTTACTTCGAGTGTTCAACATGTTTGATGTTTGAAGAGTTATTTGCCTCTCCAAAACAGCCGAGGACCCACAGTAACCCGTATTTCCTACTTTGAACCACCATCTATGCATTGGCAGACTTTCACTATTTTGATACTAGCCGTTTCCTACCTATAACGTATTTGATAGTAATATTTCGGAAGGGGGGGATTTTACTCCCTTACAATGTTTTTTCGCATAAACAAACCAACCACGTGTCGATTTATTTTCTGTCTACTGTTGCTGTCCCAAATTTGAAGCAAATCGGAGGGGACACTTGGGAAACACCTATTGCCTTCTTTTACATCTACAATATCTGTGCACAATTTCATTCGCTTCGGTCCACTCCTTCCTGCGCTCCTGCGGTAATATTTACCTTTTTCCTAGGGGGGGGGGGACCTTGTCCCTCATACTGTTTTTCCACATAAACTAAACAACACGTGTTCGCTTCTGTTGTGCGTATTGTCCCTACACACAGTTTCGTTGCAATTTTCCATGTCCTTTCGGTACTTTTGACTTACACTTATTAGCACTTTTGATATTTCGTGATCAAATGTTTGGAGGGGTCTGTGCCCCACCCACCCGTTGTTTCCAGGAAAATACGAAACACGTATTCCCTCATTTTACGTTTACCATCTCTGTGCACAATTTTATTCACTTCGGTCCACTTCTTCTCGCCTTTCGGATGGCCACTTTCACAGTTTTGGGTGGGGGCTTTTACCCCCTAAAACTGTTTTTCCGCACAAACAAAGAAACACGTATTCGTTTATTTCTTGTGTAGTATCTACCTGGCAAATTTTATCAAAATCGGAGTGTTACACTTGGGTAGTGTTCCTTGTAAGTATTTATTGCCCGTACGCTATTATGACATTAAAGGTGAACAATTCCTTGTAAGTATTTATTGCCCGCACGCTATTATGACATTAAAGGTGAACAAGAACGACAACATTGACATACAAAGGAGAAACATTGGGAAAGGAACGGCTCTGACCTTAAATTAAGATACAAGTCGGCATCTGTCATATTCGAGAAATCAGAAATTTAATTAATAACTTGAGATCGAACCTACCTAAAGTGACGCCAACGTTATTCCATTCAGTCTCACTCATATTCAAGTATTATAAACAACAATATTATAAAGAAAGCACAAGGAAAAGACGGACAAGCCTTAGACGAGTAGCCAAACTCTGCGATGTTTACAGCTTCCTTCTTCTAACGTTGCGCGGCACTAATTGACACTGCACTGCATACACACATGCAAGCTCCTAGCACTCCACTTCCAACATTTCACGAGTTGCTCACGGTTGATCACCTGACGTAACTGAGAGAGAGAGAAATCAACCAAAAATTTAAGTCAAAATTACCAGTCTAGACTTTCAACTCATACATCCTGAGAATTATCTTCCAGTTACATAATTATAACCTCGCAACATCACTATATACTGAGATGCCAAAATATTATATACTCCTACATATAGTAACGTATTGCTCTTGTGTTGGCCGAATAAGTTAGTCTATGTGACATGGAGTCTACTTGATGTTGGAATCCTTGCGTGGGTATATTAATCCAGTCATGTTCAATGGCTGACCATAACACAGCTGGATTTGTTGGATGTGTCTCCAAGGCATTTATTGTAGTCTGCCCAGAAGTATCCAATGGGGTTCAAATCTGTCGATTGTCGGGCAAGAGTTTACCCGCAAGTCAGCAGAGTATATATTGAACCATGTATTACCCGAGCAGGATGCGGAGTTGTGTTATCCTGCTGATAGAAGTCATCCTTACCGATGAACATGGCTTCTATAAAACGATGCAAATGGTCTGCAACGTGATCTCTACACTCGCATAGTCAAGACTGACTCTATCTTAACTAGCATTCATTGTGAATTCCAACAGAACACACCCATATCATTTCACCACGTCACCACGTCACCACCAAGTTAGTGTAATACATAGCAGACGAAATGGATCGATAGCTTCTTGCTGCATCCTCCATACACAACCTCTTTCCGAAACAGCTGGAAATGTGATTCACCAGATCAATCGACACGGCGACAAATATAAATTTTTCAGTGTCGATGTTCTCTAACCATATAAAGTCGTATTACTTGGTACCAGAGGTGTCAGCAATATAACTCGTTTTACGACGACTATTAAACCTCATTAAATCCAATGCACGCTCTATAGTGTGCTGATTGATGGACTGGGAGCTACTAGCGTTGAATTGGGATGCAATTTAACGCAATGTTTCACTTCGTTAGATGGTTATCGCCCTTGTCAGTAGGAGGAAGTTCCTCTCTTGTATCACCTATGAGAGGAGGAGAGAGAGAATGAGATCGTAAATATGGAAAGGAAATTGAAGGAAGAGAAACAACATGCTATCGACGGAGCCATTAGAATTAAGGAATTAGAAATTATTAGTCAACAAAATGAACATAGAAGATTGGATGTAGAAGAAAAAATAACTCAATTGGAGGAAGAAATAAAAAAAATGTACAGAGAGAATGGAAGCCTCAAAAATGAAACAACAAAAGCAAAAGCAGCGGTCGTACCAACGTTTGCGGATATGCTGAAGAAAAGGGAAGAACTGCCGGAGAAAACAAAAAACAAAATAATAGAAGCCAACAAAAGGCAACCAGAGCCTACCATACTGATAAAACCGAAGGATGGTGAATCGATGAAAGACATAAGAATGAGGCTAACGAGGACTATTGGAAGAAATGATAAAATTAATTTCCAAATGGTGCAAAAAAGAACTGCACTAGTATTGCAGATGGCGACCCCAACTACAAGGGAAAGAGGTGTTAGAAGAAGTGATAGAGAGGAACTTACCAGAAATAACGTAAGAACATAAGCAATTGATAAAAAGAAGATTCAAGACCGGACCGAGGGACAGGGACAGGTACCACTTGGTAATCGAGGTCCCTCGATCGGTGAGGGAAATCCTCCTACGCAGACCAAAAGTACACATTGGATATGAAGCTTAGTAGTCACGGTTTGTATGAAGCGTAAAGATTACGGGCATATTGGCCTGAACTGCAAAGATGATGAAAGATGAGGTCATTGAGGAGAAAAGGGCCATAAAAAAACTAGAATGTCCGGACAAAAACAAAAATAAAGTGTGTATACCATGTCATAAAAAAAGGGAAGTGCGAGGTAAAAACACAACAGGAGTGTCCTTAATATAAGATGCAACTCCAACGCACAATAGAAAAGTTCGGTTATGAACCCTAACCAAACACCAGCGGAAGGAGAGAAGAAAAAACACAAAAGAGGAAACCCCCGTGCAGACAGAAAAGGAGTACAGAAAGATTGGCAGAATTCAACAACAATAAGAAAGTAGATATTTTTAACAATTGGATTATAAATAGTAAAGCTATTGATACGGACAAACCCATTACTAGCAACTTTCCCGAGAGACTTCGCCCAGGTGGTTGCCCTGTCACTTGACGGCTTTGACCTGGATGAGTACGAGAGGAAGGAGATCGAAGTTAGAGACATACAATTTTTGGAAATCTTTTTTAGTGAAAACAGACACGGCTGAAGGGTTACTGCATATTAAGTCTTCGAAGCAAAATTTTCTCGCAGATCTGGATCTTCTTATGGATCTGCTGTCAACAATGCAAGGAACAAAAAGAAAGAAGATAACAATCCCAGTCATAGGAATGGGCCTTTGGAAAGCTACCCCAAAGGAAGTCTTAAAGATTATGAACAGGTGGGAAAACAAAATCCAAACATAGGATTTGAGATGGTGGTAAATGACCAATTACTCTTTGAGACAATAAAAGGGAATCTAGAAGAACAAAATCAAATAATCAAGGAAAATATAGCGGAAAACCTAAAGGAGGGTAGAACAGAGGGAAAAGAGGAACAGACTGCTGATTCGATCTACGATTCGGGAGAAACCGGGGAGGACAAGCAGACTATACCCAAAGAGGAAAGGACGTACAGAAAGAAAAGGAAGAGCCGGAAACCCTGGATCCCGAGGTTGTAGAAAAGAAGAGGTAAAGCAAAGGAGTATAGGAGCGATACTGTAGTCGTAGAAATACCGAAAAAGGAAACAATAGACGGAATAGACACTACTTCGGATATGCATGACCTGGCGGAGAGAGAGCTGACGGACAAAGAAACGAAGATAATTGCATCTGACCCCAGAACTCTGTACAGCGCCCTGAAACTGGACTATAACCTGTCGAGACTTGAGGAGACCAACACTCTGACGGCTGCACTGAGAGTCATCATAAGGAACGTACACCCACAAGGGAAGAGCATCACCTTTCCAATAATTGAAGAGGTAGATAGAATCAATCTGTCTACCTCTTGGACAGATGGAATTACGTCGGACCCAGGCGACCTGCTCGAGCTGGTAGACAAGGTTTTTGAAAGAAGAAACGAGACCTTTCAGCTGAATAGCGTCTATCGGCAGCTTGTCATGGCATATCTGCTGATAGCCATCAATCCAGTAGAAAAAATTCCTCCATGATACGTCTATAATAGACAACCATAAATCATGATTAATACCATCCAGCTTAACGCGGATAGATCCAAACTAGCATGCGCTGAGCTGAGACATCTATGTGAAGAGGAGAACGTGGACGTAGCATGCCTACAGGAACCATACACCAGAAAGGGAAGACTGCAGGGATTTCCGGTCGATGTCGTGGCGGTGCTGCCGAGGGAGGAAAATCCTATGGTTGCAACGCTGATATTCAGTAAGAATATAGAAACCCTAGAGCATGCCCAATACTCGGACAGGTGGGTCCAGTGTCCAGAGATAACCAATAAAAAGAGAAAGCTTTTAGTAGTCAACATTTACTGCCAGTTCTCTCTTCCGACCGAGATGTTTGTAATGAGATTGGAGAACATTCTGAATGCTTTTAATAATAGGGATATACTGATTTTGGGGATCTGTATGAAAAGTCCGGATCTGACGGTAATGGGGAAATGTTCGAAGAGCTGATCCAACAGTTTAACTTAAACATCCACAATAGAGAAGGACAACCTCCGACATTTAGGGGCAGGGCTGGGGCGGAGTCAAATATCGATGTCACCATGTACAGGGGAAACGTGTATAATGACTTAAAGGATTGGAGAGTCGTGGAAGATGTAACAACGAGTGCCCATAAAGCAATCGGATTTAACATAAATCTAAAACAAAAAGATCATGAAGAGGATCAAGAAGACAAAACAGTATTTAAATATAATGTAAAAAAATAAACTGGAAAAAGTTAATAACACACTAAACTTACCACAGATTGACAGAAACTGTAATATTAATAACTTGATGAAGAAACTAGAGCTGGTCACAAAGAAAGCCATCGAAGAAGCCATCCCAAATAAAAATGGTGACACTAAAAAGAAGAAAACATATTGGACATCGGCATTAGATAAGCTAAAAAGAAAAACAAAAGCAGCTAGAAGAAGTTACAAAGCGGGTGGAGACCACGAGTTGAGGCAAAGCAGGCTAAACAAGTATAGGGAAATCAAACAACAATTCGAGAAAGAGCTACGCGAACACAGAAAAAAGAACCTGGAACAAATTCCTAGAAGATAATCTTAATCTAGACCCATAGGGAACACCATACAAGATTGTGATGAGTAAAATAAAGACGAAGGGCACCCTAAACACCTGGAAAAACGATAATGGATAGTATATCACCAGCTGGAAGGATACCACAGAGTTACTCTTGGCAAAATTGTTCCACGATGATTTAGAAAATAAGGATAATGAGCAGAATACACTCACGAGGGAAGCATCAAAGACCTATAACCCCGAGGAAGAGGAAGAAAATAATGAAGAGCTCATCGTTACAAACTGGGACGTTGAACAAGCTATAAAAAGTCTTAAAAATGGAAAGGCCCCAGGCCCAGACGATATAAAGAGCGAAATCTATAAAGAAAACAAAGATATCTGGACTCCATACCTCGTAAGACTTTTTCGCGAATGCTTGAAACAAGGCATCTTTCCCAACTCGTGGAAGAAGTCAAAGCTGGTTATACTCCTGAAAGGCGAGGATAAGGATAGAACAAACCCTAAATCACATAGACCTAACTGTCTGCTAAACGTCGTAAGTAAAATTTTCGAAAAAGTAATCGCAAAGAAGATAAATAATAAAAGGACAAATATTAATGAATGCAACTTACAATTTGGTTTTAGGAAAAATAAATCTACTGAAGACACCATCAACGAGTTCTGTAACAAAATTCAGCAACTTAATAATGATGAGTGTAAATATACTATAGGATCATTCTTTGACATAGCGGGGGCGTTCGACAACCTGTGGTGGCCAGCTCTAATGAGAGAGATAAAAAAAATCCACACAAAAATTTGGAAAGTAATTAAAAACTATTTTTGTAATAGAAGAATAGAAGTGAGTAAGGCCAATGGAGTTGTGGGCAAAAGACCGACAAGAAGATGTCCTCAGGGGTCGGTTCTGGGGCTGATCTTCTGAGACCTAACCTTCCAGTCATGTCTGGAGATGTTTAATGAACTGCAAGAGGTACAACGGGTGGTAGGGTTTGCGGACGACCTGGCGGTGGTAATAAAAGGAAACAGCAGATTGGAGATAGAGTGGAAATCTAACGTAGTCACAAGAGAAATGACGTCATGGTGCAGTAATAATAAATTAACATTCTCAGCAGAGAAAACAAAATTTGTACTATTTAAAGGAAATCTTAATCTTAACAGAGGACCTACAATCAAAATCAATAATAAGAGTGTACAAAATTTCAAATATTTAGGACTAACACTTGACGAAAGGTTAAATTTCAGAAAACACACCGAACTGATATCAAGCAAAGCTATCAAAATAGCACACAAACTAGTAAACATTGAGACAAAAGAACTAAGAATACCGATCAAAATTGTTAAGCTGTACCATGACGTCATCATAAGATCTTTAGTCGGATACACCGCCAGTGTCTGGAGCCACCGGATGGACGATGTTAGACAAAGTCAAACAATAAACCGCGCTCAAAGGCAACTTCTGATAAGACTCACAGGAGCGAACAGGACAACGCCAGTGGAGGCACTCCAGGTGGCTACTGCTACCCTGCCATTGCAACTACAAGTCAAAAAGTTAGGTGCTATGTATTGGATCAAAAAGAAAAATAACGAAACAGTGACTTGGATACTACATGCTCCTGTGAACAACAAGCAGGATGTGCAGGAAATACTAACCAATGCATGGCAGCATCTATGGCAAGAATGCCCGAAAGCTAGAAGATTATATAGTATAATACCGGACGTGGCTGGCAGGACGGAGCTTGAAATGGAGATTATGGGAGGTTTGCTACACTTCCTCACGGGACATGGCCCATTCAGGCAGAAACTAAAAGATATGAATATAGTCGAGGATAACCTGTGTCGCGCCTGTGGGTCGGTCGCTACCCCGGAACACGTAATGCTAAAATGCAAAGAAACAGAAAACCTGGTTGGCGAACAAAGAACTCTCCTGGAGGATATAGAAATCGCAGATCTTAGAACACCAGAACTGGCGATTGTTCTTCAGGAGATAACCAGAAAAGTAACAGAGTATCACAGGAGGAAATTTATATCCGGGGGCGACCTAGACCGGGTGCGGCGAAGACCAGATGCTGACCAATAGAAAACAGGTTAGGGAGCTGATACCGCATGTAGGGAAACGTGACGCGGACCTCGCGAGCGAGGCGTGTGGGTGGCCGGTTCGACGAGCGCGAACTCTGCTATCAGCAGTCGGGATGGAACAATCTGGGTACTAGAACATTCCGAAACTGAATAACATAACCTAAGCAAACAAAAAATAAACCAATAACAAAACTCCATCAAAAAAGGAGAAAATAAAAAAATAACTAAACCAACAAGAGTGTACAAAATCAAGCTAAATAAAATCAAGATCAGTGAATATGAGTAAAAGTGAGCGAGTGTGTGACCCCTGGAAACCAGCGGTGTCCTGGTGGGTGCCTTGCTGCAGTAAACCGGCAGCAAGAGACGCTCAAGTTGTAGTGTGCGTGTGTGTGAGTGGTGACGGGAGGCCAAATAAAATAGAAGATAAAAACAAGAAACCGAAAATAATAACAGAAACTTAATGTGAGTGACCTGGAATCCGGGACACAAGCATTCAAGCATTCTTAAATATACTAGCCATTAAGTGTTGTGTGTGTGATGTGAATGTGACTTGAGGAACAAGAGTAACTGCGTGAGTAAGGAGGAAGGGAACCAGGAATGGAAAAACAGAACGGACCAGCAAAAACTTTGTGAGAAAATACCAATAATACTTACGTTGCAGTCCAGCTTCATTTCCCTCCCCTTTTTTCTTATCGTTTCAGAAAAAAAGAAGAAGATGCCATCTTGAGTTGACGTCTATGTTGTGCTGCCCTTGTATGTGCGTGTGTTGTTCTATATGTTAAATGTTTTTTTATATAAAATTGCAAATAAAAGACAATGGTACGGCATCCCCCCAAGAAAAGTTCCAAAATTAGGAACAAAGACCAGGAGAACATTCTTGTCGCACGTCCAAAGTCCGTCCCGCACTACCCGAAGTCAAAACTGAGGGAACAAAGGTGCTTCTCGGACTGTCGGAACACCGGCAATCCGAGAATCTCTAGGGACTGCCTGTCCCAAAATGGGAAGAGCGAACAACTGTTCGTGCTGCACGCCCTTGGAAGTGCACAACCCATTTTGTGCAAAGAATGCGTAGAGACAGGGGTGGGTCTCCAAAATGAAAAAAAATCACCTATGAGCGCCCACACCAATCTGATATATGTCTGGAATTCTGATATTCCCCATGAGCAAAGTGACGACGGGCCGCCGTCGGAATTAGACTAATGTCGCATCTCTGCTGCCATGTCTGATATTCACCGTTGGTCCACCGGCGGACATTGACAGATAGTCCATAATGGGTTACCATGAGTTAACTGCAGCTCATAAAGGTGCATGAATAGATGTCTGGGATCCTTTCTGCTTCGTCAGGAGAAGGATTCGTTTCTGGACGTGGTGCAGACCTGCGATGAGAAGTGGGTTCTTTACAATACTCCACGTCACCATCGTCATTGGTTGGCAATATGAATCGCCTTCTAAACAAAAACGAAACCACCACTGTATCAACAGAAGATTATGCTCTGTGTTTGGTGGACTACTCGGGGCATTGTGCATTGCGAACTTTTGCCACCTGGCCAGACAATCAATTCAACTGTGTACTCGCAGTTATTGGAACGGGTGCATCAAAAACTGAAAACGATGTACTTGTAAATCGCAGACGTGTCATTCTGTTACAGGACAACTCGAAAACGCATGTTACTAAGGTCACCTGTGACATCATTATCCAACTTGGGTTAGAAAAGACTTATGTATCATCTCACATTCCCCCACCATTGCATCTTCAGATTGCCATTTGCTCAATTCGTTAGACAATCATCTACGGGGACGCTGTTCCCGTTACCTCGACGAGCTGGTACACGCACTGGACGACTTCTTTGGCTCAAGTTCCGCTGAGTTCTACCACCTGGAGATCCATAGTCTACTCGAGCGTTGGAGACAAGTTATTGCTTCTGATGGAGACTCTTTCTGATTTTCAGGTAAGTCTTACTTTATGTTATCTTGTTTCTCCTTGTAGGGTCAGAATTTCATTGGTTGCCTTATGTAGAGTGTTTTAAAGAAAACATACCACCTGATGTATTCCGTAATTGAGTAGTAGTTTATCTTAAAAAATTCCCGAAACATGTCAACTTTAATTTCGAGCGGACGAATTACTGTAATAAATTTAAGCGTGCTGTCCAATTCCCTGCGGTCTAGTGGGAAAATCTTCTTCCTTTTCTTCTTTTTCTCCATCTTTTCCCACCTGTATGGTGTCGACGTAGTGGCAATGTCTGCAATTTTCTTAAATGGCAACATTAGTCTTACGACATCGTTTGGAAAGTCTTTTTTTATTCTATTTAGAAAAAATATTACTTTTTTTAAATTTTACTTAATACTTCGGTATAAATTGCTTTTGAAACGTTTACTTATTACAAACGAAACAAACAATTAACAAATAAGGTAATAATTTGCCAAATGATTATATGTTACGAATACCTTTCACCACCTACGGTAGGAAGGTTCCAGAAACAGCACCTATGAAGTACATGAGCGTATTGCGCCATTATACTTGAGGTCTAGTGACATTTCGTAAATAGCAACATAGGTTGAAAGCTCGTTTGATTCTATTTACCACAGGGCTATTTGGAATGCCAGTGAATAGTTCATGAGATATTGAGTTCTGAACTGACACATAGGCCTGCTGAGAACATCACTGTGATAAATATCATCATGCTGCACTATTCTGTGTGGTCTAGTGGCAAAACTTTTGATTTTCTTAAAACAACACAGATCCCGTGACACATCATTTGCAAGAGCTTTTCATCCTATTTATAAACATGTAATTAGTTTGAAGTTTTAGTAAAACTTTGAGAGATATCGTGGTTTCACTGTTAAGTGCTATTCAGTAACGATAATTCTTTATTGAAGTATTTATTTGCACTATTAAGCGCTAGGTACATTATATCACCCTCCTTATAGTATGAAAGGCCTCTGAAGTATAACTGTGGTTAAAAATGATCTCTTTGCTCCATCTTCTGCAGTGCAATGGCTTGCAGCGCAATTTCTTTAAATGTTTGACCAACTGGAATACTATTTTAAAGATCTGGTTACAATGACAACAAATACCAAAACTTTAAAACCGACAAATATTGAAGAAGGAGAAGTTTCGAAATTTCAGGAAATGCTTTTCAAGAAATCTACTTTGGACCTATTAGATGCTAGAAATGAAAGAATTTACAATTTAGGAAAAATATTGCCTTAATAAATTTGCCTGCTGTTTTTCACCAGCCTCCATATATGATACTTATAATGGACCGGTAGTGTCCTTTAAAAATGAACGTGTATCTATTAGACTGTAGAGAATAGTTTGACTCACTTAAATTTAATCATCAAGTAAATAAATTATTCCTTATAATTGTGTGGTAATAAGTAAATATATTGAATGCTATTTCTTGCAAAGTATCAAATAAAATTCAAAAGTAATAACATTTTTCTAAACAAATTTTTCAATCGATGTCACATGACTGTATTGCTAATTTTGAATAATGAAGGGCTTGCCACTAGACCGCAGGAAATGGAACAGCACGCTTCAATGTATCAAAGAGTTTCACCCACCCATCCCTACTTCGAAATTAAAGTTGACGTGTTTCGAAATTTTTTAAAAAATGAACTACTCAATGATGAAATAAAGGGGGTGGAAATTTTCGTTGAAATACCCTGTATATTAACAACTCAGTACAAATCTTTCACTATTCATACTTAAGAAGATAAAATGCAAATCAGTGTATGAATGACCCATCTCAATTTACAAGACTTCTAAAAATTGCCTTATGGTATCCTCTTCTCTTAACGCTTGTAGGTGTAGGCCTATATTTTTTTGTTCTTGCTCGTATAAGAGTGTTTGTTCAGCACGTAGGCAAGTTGAAGAACAGGAAAATGTCATAAGAAGTAGAGGATTCTCTGCTACCAATGAAGAAAACAAACAGGTCTGGTGAATCTTTTGCGGAGGAGTGGACAAGCTAAACGGTGAAAATGCCAGCTAATTATGTTATTGTTAAAGTGTCGAAGTTATTTATAGTTTGATCGTTCTGTATACTATAGTAATATCAATCGATTTAATGATCCTCAAGACATATTTTCTTATATTCATGAAAAATAAAATAAAATTAAACTATGCCATGAGGTCGCTGTAGAATAAATATCATTTTATACAGCAACAAGTCTTGGCAATGCTAAGTTGCCAAGACTTAGTTATTTTCTTAAAGAATAATCAACTGCTACATTAAGGTTAATCTGTTGTTCTTTCCTTATTTCTTTTCTTTTCTTTTTGTTGTTGTTGTTGTTGTTGTTACAAGTAAAGAATAATAAGCTTTTAAGTTTTGGACATCATGATATCATAGGTATGCAGTTGATTTCAAATGTTGCTAAACTACATCAAGTATCAGCTATATCAATTTGAATCTGGTATAAATAAATCATTACATTATTTTTGGAACTAAGGGTAAACAACAAAAGATGTTACTTATCTATAATTAATTGATACAGTAATAAACAGAGTAGTGAGTGCGATTTTTTTTACGACTTATTCTAAACAAGCACCTCACTTGGAAAGATCAAGTTTCATATCTAATGAAAAAAGATCTCTGTTATTGGAGCAATGAATGAATACAGGACTCTTACCTACTATAAGCTGTGTTTGTTAGAGAAGTACATTACAAACTAGTCAGCTACTTCCTCGCACATGTCTGTGGTCTGTAGTAAAGCTAATTAAACTCTACTTTCTATACATCTAAAGAAATCTGTCGAAACAATATAAAGATTCCAAAACTTCTAACACTGGAACTGTTTTTCTTTTTAACTATTATCTTTCCTCGAATATTACAGCGAAAATTTTACATATTGAGATTCAGTGAACGCGGCTTGATGCATATAACCTTAATAAGGATAATATGTCTTATCCTTATCCTTGCATATAAGGATATGACACTAGCTCCTAAAATAGGACGCTTGCAAAGCTGAGTGATCGCAAGTCTTCTAACGACGAATCTTGGAGTGAACAAGGAATTCACTTGATAACTATGCATCAACTTCTGAAAGCACATTGAAGTGTGTTTTTGGTTTTGTCATCCTAAATTTTCTTCAACGAGCCTCATATATAGAAAATAATAATTCTAGTACAGTTAGTTTTTGTTTGTTTGATGTATTGGTATTATAGTGTACTTAAAGAGGTATCAACTTTACGGTTTAGAAAAAAAATGGGACCATTACGAGAGTTGAAAATCATAGATGAATGTCCTAATATGGTCTATTTTGGAGTATTTTCTGGACATCTCGAGATGACAGTGACGCTGAGTAGAAAAGTTGCTAAGATAGGGTGCTAGTACTGCGTCATATAGTATCTGACGATTACAATTGAAGGAGTAGATTCGTTGTCTGAAATGTTTTGAATGGTCTCATGTTGATTGTTTGGACAATGCAACCCAGAGATTAAAATGTCTTATCTTTTCCTGTTATCCCTTTGTTGTCATGTTCTTCTGTTATCGGGGAATTTTTAATTTTTGATCGCTTGATTGGTTATACTTACGTGCGAGAAATAAGTATAATTAGAAACACACGATCTTTTGTAAAGTTATTAACTATGAAAACTACAGTAAAAATAAGTAGAGCTATCCCCTGTGCGATGCGCACGCGTCGTGAACGGCGCATGGGTGATGTGGAGGACTGAATTGGGAAGAAAGAGTTTATAGAAATAAATATGATGAGTGAGTGTAGTTGCTAAGATAGCTTTTTATGTCGTCTTTTGCTAAGATATGTCGTCTTTTTAAGCTTAGTTTCTTGTTACGCTCTTTCCAATGATGTCAACTTTTGTTATATTTTTCGAATAATTACTCTAATGATGGATGTTTTTATATTATATATACCGTGTATAAAGGACAATGTGATTTGTGCAAATGTCATTTTCTTTGAGTCATCAAGCTCTATTAGAGTAATGACATAAATTATTGAATTAAGTTGTAGCATTTCTTTAACCAGAATACTTATTTCTTAATTGCTATGCGTACAAAGAAAAACACAAAAAAGTAGACATGGTACGAAATTGAGGCCCAAGAAACTTGTGTGGTAATATTGAAAAATTAAATATAAATTTCTTTAGCATAAATAATGACTGTTTATTAGGTACTAGCTTCACCAATCCCCCATTTAATGAGTCGAAATCTATCTAACTAACTAACTAACTCTATGGCTTATGGAACTCGCAAGTTCATCGCCGCAGTAACAAACGTTCGCCATTGAATTCTATCCTGGGCAATATCAAGCCAGTTTTCATCACAAAAACCTACTTCTCGAAGATCTCTTCTAATATTGTCCTCCCAACGACGTCTCGGTCTTCCCAGTGGCCTCTTTCCATCCGGTCTTCCAACCAGGATATAATATAATTGCTAAACTTACTAATTACAGTTGGGTTCGAATTAAGTAATGATCTGATTCTAATGGTACTGAATGCGCTTGTTTCTTTAATACACAGAAACATAGTATTTACATTAGGTGACCGACATATGTTCATAAATATACTCATTGGTTCCTAGTTACCACATTAGGTGACCGACATATGTTCATAAATATACTCATTGGTTCCTAGTTACCAAATTCACGTTTCATTATATTTGCCGTACACACGCACATCAACAACATCTCACAACATAATTAACACATAATGGTACCAATACTTCACACTTGACGATACAATTGTGTGATCATTAATTAAGCACTTCGTATTTCAGCAAACATCGCAAAATATCACTTATTGATCTCGGCGAACCATACAAGAATCATAAACAAACATGATATCAGATATTAACTTTCTTTTCAAAAGTTAACAAGAGTCGAAAAGCCTTTTTGTTCAAAATGATGTGAGTAGTTACAAACTCTTAATTCGGCAGAAAGTTAGGCACTTTAAAAACTCATGACATCCACTCCTCCTTTCTCTAAAAAAAAGTATCTCCGCACTAACATTTTAACCAATTGTGAATTTTCAACTATTAACGTTCATCAAAACAAAATAATTATTCCATTTACTGGTAAGTCTGTAATAGTTGTTCCCTTGTATGACATGTACAACAATTCGTTTGTGATCGCACAGCGATCCACAATCTTCTTGCATCACATTTTTTTTATTGATGACCTTCACAATGAAAATACTTGCGCGGATGCCTTATTCGTTGAGATCGTCTGGGTAACGCTTCTGCGTTTGACCTTTCATCATGAGCCGATGTTTCCCACCAATAATCTTCCTCACCCGCTTTGTCTGGCTCTATATTCTCCGCCTGTTTACCGATTTGATCAGTATGCACTACTCTGTATTTGCCCTTGATACATACTCCCCTCATTCTCTGACCTATTCGTCTCTTTACTTGTCCTTTTACATATTTTGGCCATTGTCTTGGTACGTTACGTACGAATGCCCATAAACCTATCTTGAAGGTACTATCTTTTTTAGACTCCAGTGTATTATCTTTCTCATAACTACTATTACAAATTTGATGATACCATTTGTTAAACTCCGTTTTTGGATCGTAGTTGTAGACCATTTGTGCAGGTGATTTACCATTTAACGTTTCTGCTCCTGCAAACCTTAAATCCCGCTGAATCTTCTTTACTCTCTCTTTCCAGTCACTTACTGGACCTGACGAAACCTGTTTCTTCATAAGGTTCTTTACTTCCTGAACTGCCCTTTCGGAAAGCCCATTGCTTTGAGGAAGGTACAGTGGTGCTTTAATTACTTGTATCTCATGCTGTCTACACCAATTTACGAACTCAGTGGATGCAAATGGAGGTCCGTTGTCTGATACAATACATTGTGGGTAACCTATAAAATTGAATATGTTGTCTAACTTCTTTATCGTTTCGTGTGCTGTAGTGTTAGCCATCATTTCCATTTGAAGCCATCTTGAAAAACTGTCTATCATGAGCAAAAATTTCTTTCCACCGAAATCAAAGAAATCAATATGTATTCGCCGGAAAGGTGCTTTTTCTTTTCTTCACGATTCGAAATATTTGTTATATCTACCCTTTTGATATTCCGCACATCTCTCACATTTGTTTATAATGATTTCTAATTCCTTCTCCATGCTAGGCCACCAGTAGTACTGTCTCAAAGTAGCTTTTGCTTTTGACTCTTCTAAATGCACTTTATGTACTGAATTTAAAATTTCAAACCGAAATGCAGGTAGAAAGTTAGGCACTTTAAAAACTCATGACAATAATCTTCGTTTTTCCCCCATCCGGGCTACATGGCCTGCCCACCGTAGTCGTCACGATTTCATTATTTTTACAATATCTGGTGAATCGTACAGTCCGTGGAGTTCTTCATTATGCAGTCTCCTTCCATCTCTACAGTCATCTCGTCGCGTTTCGGCCCGTATATCTTTCTCAAAACCTTCTTTTCAAATACACGTAATTTATGTTCATTTGCTAGGGTCGTACTCCAACTTTCGCAACCGTAAAGTATTAAAGGCAGAATAAACGTTCTGTATATTTTTAATTTCAATTTCCTTGATATTAATTGCGATGTTAAAACTTTTTGGACTGAATAGAAACATGCGTTCCCCGATAATAAGCGACTTTTTATTTCTTCCGTTACCTCATTTTTGCTTGTTACGTATGCCCCCAAGTATTTAAATTTGTTTACTTTCTCTATTACCTCATCCCTAATTCTTATGTTTTTATTCCTCCATTCCCTGTGTTTCGACTTGTTATCATGTATTTTGTATTATTTATGTTTACCTGTAGACCTATCTCATCGCACTCTTCTACTAAGACATCGGTGTTTCTATGTAGTGCATCGTCCCCTATTAAATCTACATCATTCGCGTATACGAACAGTTGATTCAAACCATTCAATGATAGTCCCTTTTTGTCCCCTTTAAATTTTAAAATCGCATATTCTAAAGCAAAGTTAAAAAGTAGTGGTGACAAGGCATCACCTTGTTTCAATCCGTTGCGAATCTTGAAACTATCTGACATATTATTACCTATCCGTACTCTGCTTATGGGGTCGGTGAGACACATCTTCATTAGTTGAACCAATTTTTTCGGAATTACAAATCGTATCAGGATACTGTATAACTTTTCCCTCTTGATAGAATCATATGCTTTCTTAAAATCGATGAATAGTTGATGAACCGTCCCACTGTATTCCCACTTCTTCTCCAAAATTTGTCTCAAGGCGAAAATCTGGTCCAACGTGGATCTCTCTCTTCTAAATCCACATTGGTGATATCCAATTATTTCATCTACGTATACACTTAGGCGTGTTTACAGAATATTACTTAATACATCGTAACAGGGTGGAAGTAATGAGATTCCGCGCTAATTATTACAGTCCGATTTATCGCTTTTTCGTAAATCGGAACTATTATTGAGGTTTTCCATTCCTTTGGGAGCTCATTCTTTCTCCATATAGTACTTATCAATTTATGTAGTTCCTTGATTAGTGCCGTTCTTCCTACTTTGATTAATTCGGCTGGAGTATTGTCTATTCCTGGTGATTTGAAATGTTTCAATTTCTTTACCGACATTTCGATCTCAATCTCTCTAGGTTCGGGAATCCACGGTTCTGCGGTATGGATTTCAAATTCCTCTGTTTCTGCCCCGTTGTGTACATTATAAGTTTGTCGAATTAACTTTTCCACACATCGACACTTTTAGTCGGATCAGCCTGGAGATCTCCACGTTCACTTCTAATAATTCCTAGCCTCGGCTGGTAGCCTTTCCTTAATGAGTTTACATCCTTTGTATAGATCTCGTATGTTATTTGTCTTCCCGTTTTCCTCTATCTCCTGAATCTTCTGCGTCAGATATTCTCGCTTTTTGTTTCTGAACCCTAGTGTTGTGTTTCTTTTCGCGTTACTGTACTGGTTGATATTTGCTTCGCTTTTATTACTTAGCTATCGTTGCCTTTCTTGTTTTCGTATTTCATGAAGCTTAAGGCATTCTTCATCAAACCTAGGTTTGTTTTTCTGTTGTTTCTTCTCACCTACGCGTTCCTTCGCTGCGCTCTTAATTGTTTCACCCAATTGCCTCCCACATCTTACTTACATCAATTTCATTATTACTATCATCATTATTATTACTGGAGTCGGCTAAGATTTCGAACCTATTTGAGAGTTCGAGTTGGTAATCTGCTATTATGCTCGTATTATTTAATTGTTTCATTTCGAATTTAAGTTGTTTTGACCCTTTGTTTTCTCTGTTCGCGTTGCATAACTTTTTCTTTCTTTTGTGATCACTAATTGATGGTCGGTGTCACTTTCCGCTCCTCTGTACGACCTAACATCCATTATGTTGGTGTGTCTTCGTCTGTCTACTAATACGTGATCGATCTGGTTGAGAGTTTTGCCGTCCGGAGAAACCCATGTGTATTTGTGTATGTCTTTGTGTTCAAAGTACGTGCTCTTTACCAGTAGGTTTTTCGGAATCGCGAAAGTTATGAGTCTTTCTCCATTGTTGTTGGTCTTTTCGTGAAGGCTGTATTTGCCTATAGTAGGACTATATTTTTCTTCCCTCCCTATCTTTGCATTGTAATCACCCAACACAATTTTCGAATTATACTTCAGCATTCGGTCAAACAGGCTTTCTAGCTCATCGTAGCATATATTTTTTTCGTTATCAGTAGCCACCTCGGTAGGAGCACAGACGTTTAATAAAATCGTATTGCCCCATCGAGTACGTATCGTAACGTACGATAGTGTTTCGTTTACGAACTCTATATTCTGAACCGCTTGAAGGATACTGTTCTTAATGAGGAATCCTGTTTCGAAATCGTGAGACTGTGTTCCCCCGTAGTAGAAAGTGTACTTGCCCTGTCGGATGCTATCTTGACCCTCCCACCGAACTTCTTGTATCGCTAATATGTCTAGCTCGTACTTCTCAGTCTCGCGTACCGCCACCTGAAGAGCGCCCGTTTGGTATAATGTTCATACGTTCCACGTTCCTATTCTAAGGTCTTTCTTAAGCCTGTTCTTGGAACCCCCTGAAGCAGTCCCAGCCAGGAGATACGACTGAGGGACTAGTTTACCTCCGGAATATTTTAACTCAGGAAAATCCATGAACCATCTGTTACTATTTCTTGACATGTTTTAGCGGTGTACAGTTGTCAGCTCTACGACCTCGCAGTAAAGGTAGACATTCAAGATGTCGTCCTCTGTCCTTCTCTGAGCATTGCCTATGTCATTCATCTTCAGCCTCAGAGTGGTAATGGTGATGCTGCTTAACCTCACCATGATATTTTTGTTCCGGGTTGTCTTCCCCTAGCCTTTGTAGATCCCTCTACTAACTGCAAGGCAGCAGTACTGGTTTTGGTCCGCCCCGGAATATTGCCGGTACCCACCATATCTGGTCGGCATTCCCCTATCCGCCACCTGGGGAGGCGCCTGGTGGGAGACCAAGAATACAGAAAAAAAATCTTGACAGTCATATTCGAGGAATACAACACTGACAATACGAAATCAATTGTTATTTTGGAAGTTTATTTTATACTGATTGTTATTCCGTCATGGTTTCTTTATATCATCAAGTCAATAATGTGAATGCTGTTGCTTAGCATTATTTTGAAGTTCCCAATGACGTCCTGATGTGTCAGCGATATGCTCCCTGATCCTCTTGTCTGTTCTGTGATGAACGCAGAGATTTCAGTGGGTATTTGTGATTGACATTTCAGGAAGTCTTCGTGATGCAGCCGGCTGCACTAAACAGGTCGAAGATATTGCACTGGGAGTGGCAGCGGGAAGGGGATCACCGCCCTTGAAAATAAAACCCGCTGTCATAAGTTATCTCGCAATGAGATTTCTTCTCCCAATGTAATGTAGACCAGGGCGGTGAGGGCCTGTTGAATTACAGTGATAGGCCCGGCAAAATCCCGAAGATGTTTTGAAAACTCAAATAAGATAATTGTTATGGCATGCTTAAAAGTTCTGACAGCTCTGTCAAATAACGTACAGTTCCTCATCTGTCAAATTTGTGTTATCCATCTTCCTGAGAGATAAAATTAATTTTATGGGCGGTGACAGCACTATGGCTTACGCTCGTCCCGATCATCTTCCTGAAAACATTTTTATTATTATTTCTCAAAAAAGCAACAAACTTTTCAAAGTTCGAGTCAACACATGAAGAGAACGCTGCCAACGCGGTATTTTGTGTGGATTTAGTTGTTTGACAGTTCCAGCACAACATTCTGCAAAGTGTACATTCCAAACATGTGACTGCACGTAAGATCTTATTTACCTATTTTCTAATTTCACACCTGTAATGAGTCAACCATGTCTAACACGGTATCCAAATTATATTAGAAATTAATGATTTAGTTAGTAGATAGTTCTTACTCGCTGTTTTGTATGTTAGCTTCCTTTTCAAAAAAATTGAGACATTAATTCTTGAATATTTTACCAACTGTCAATGTTATATTTTCACAAAAGCAAAAGCAATACGCAGGTGAAGTAGATAAACATTAGAAAGTTCTAAGATCAGAAAAAGCAAGATTTTCAGCTCAAAAGATGGATAGAACCTTCTATATCGTTAATGTTACGCATTCAGTTACATTTAGACAAACGTCGAAGCATGAAGTAAAAAAAAAAAAGTTCAAAATTAAGAATTTCAACTATTAAGGTTAATTAAACTCTCAATCTTACAGTGAAACCGAATTTGGAAGACAAACAAAACTGCTGTCAATATTCCGATGCGGTGTTTTTTTTTAGTGAGGCTACAGAATAAATAATACTGGATGTTCTACGGAAGAGATGGTCAAGAAGTCAACTACCGTAGATCGGCGCTAACTTTGATCATCAGGGAAACTTTGTCCAGTAAACAGAGTTTGTCATATAACTGCAACACACGCAAGAAATGTTATAGTAAATAATCTGAATTGATTACCATAGACAGAGCAGTTAACTGCACATATTCTGGAATGTTTACACACTTCTAAGTACAATCCAAAGCACTAAAAAAAAGTGTGCTTAGTAACTACTTAACGCATAAAAATTTGGTCTTGGTACTTTTACAGCAACTAGTACATTCCTGAAAGTTAGTGGCACGCTCTTTTTTTTTTTTCTTTGTATGATAAGGTGTGTTACTTTAACGAATCTCATGAATTGTGGTTGCAAAATATTGCATACTTTTGTCTCCTAAATTGTTTATAGCTTTTCTTAGCTTCGTCGAGGTAGCATTATTCCCTTAGGATTTTAGAGAAACACCATGGAATTACCAGAAAGGCCTGTCAAGTCGAAATCACATAACAGAAAATGAAATCAAAGCTTAAACACCTACGAGTAGTAGCTTTGTTGTTGTAAATCCATTAATTGAATTATGTTTGTTCAAAGACTGCTTGTGCAAACGCAAACTACCATCGACGAGTGATTACATATCGGAAATTAAAGGTCTATAGTTTTGTAGAAAGCATAGAAACGTTGATATTGATGATACAAAATCAAGAATTAGCAAAATAAGTTGATGACTCGATACTCTCCTGTGAATTTTCATTGATGACTCGATCCTCACTCGTGTTTTTCAAGGAGTCTAACCAAACTGAGAGTGTTGAGGATAATCTAACAAATGATAATACAATTTGATAATTACGCAAACGAAGAGCTTAGCTCGCGAACACTAATCATACACCTAATAGTCTTCTTCAGAGATAGTACATTCTGTGTGTGCCCAGCAATTGCATGCCATACGTTCCACCCACTGTTCTCCAGATTATTTTCTCCCTAACCGCAATTATCGCCTTTTCATATCATCCCCATCTCACATTTTCCCTTTCCCTTGGCGAGTCACTTCTAGCTTAATCGTCATGTTTAAACTAACCAAAACTTGCCAAGAAGAAAATAATTGTAATTGATAATTTCACGAAGTCCTATGTTACCACCCTCTAACAACCTAACAGAATTGGGTCTTCATATGTTACTGCGTGCTAAATAAAACGATAATTTTCTACATCCATTCTGACTTTATATAATGCAGATCTTACTGCTTTCAAAAAGTAAAGAAAAATGGATCAATATCTTACCTTATTAAAGTTTTGATAACACCGCGAACAAGAAGCATCCACTCACACTAATGTTTCTCAACTGATTACAGCATCCTCTCTGCCGTCGCATAAGCAAAAGTTTGTCGTTACTTTCGTGTGCGAGAAATTTTGTTAGTGTTAATGAGTTTCAAAGTAATGGTATAATTTCCCATATTACAACCCTTTCCCATATTACAACCCTCTCCCATATTACCACCCTTTCCTCTACTATTACGTTAGTTTAAGGACTTAGCATTCACAGATTTTTTATGTGTATTTCTACTAGTATTTTGCTCTCCCTCGCTAGTTTGTTTGCGTTAAAAAAATTCAACAAAGCAGCAGACCACCTCATATGACTGGGAGAATCTACTAAGTGAAAAAATGTTAAGGTTTTAGATTCTTATTATACCGAATTTTGAAGATAAACCATTGAATTTGTTTTTCTACATATGCATGGTAATATCGCTTTATGAAATAAAATGACAGTTAAAATTCTTTTCCGTTATTTTTAAAATTTGTTTCCACGGAGTGGAATTGTGTGTAATCTATAATAGAGAGCTCAAATTCAGAGTCAAAAACTTAAATTGCTCCATAACTTTGAACTACATGAAAACAAAACACAATCCACTAATATGGATTACTTTTCGACTTCCAGCGGCTTCATAGAATCAGTATTGGTCTTTCGTGACAGATATACAAACTTAAAAACTTGTCCATGGAGAGGACTCATGCACTGACAGAAAGTAATTGATTTTTTATTTCTAAAATAAAAGTTATACATTTTCATATAATTGTACAATAATTCATTTTCACTGTTCCTAACAAAAATGAAGTAACTATATCATTGTCGGTTTTTTTTGCTAAGATTCCATGTACTTTGAGAAATGTCATCGGGACAGACCACGGAGTGCTAAAATATAGGATTTTCTCACATTTTAAAGAGCATGATGCATGATATTTCATATTTTTAAAAACTAGGATGGCAATTCCACATATCGTCTGAATGAAATTTTCAATGGTTGTTTTTAGGAAGACAATTTATTTGGGGATTCTTGAAAGCCGGGGACATAGTTTCTTTGGCATTGACCTTAACACATTCAATTTTGACAATGCAATGAATGCTTCCTTTATTAAGTAGGTTATAGTAAAATTTTCTATATTTACTGTATTTATAGTTCCCATCATAAATATTTGAAGTTATGCGGTTTGTCAAGAATTAAAGAGGTTATTTGTATCTTAAATAACTGTTTTTTTCTTTCTAGGAAAAAAAATGTCAATATTGTAAAAATTATGTTGCATGGCAGGGGCTGTCACACTCACAATATTGCTATACGAGTCCTTTTCCTCTCAAATTGAAATCTGGCATCGCTGGTTATAAGATTAAAGTAACACCGTCCATACAGACGATCTTTGAAATTATATGATATTTTAAAAGTTATTTTACAGTAAATTAAACAATTAATTTTCCTTTCAAACATAACCGCCGCTCGTAGCGTTTGTGTGGTCCGAGACAGGTTGACGTTCATCAATTTTGGTTTCGAACTTTAGCTGAGAACTGCTTTAAACAATTTAGCTATGGAATCGGGCGAACCGAAATCAGTACTAAAAATAGTTCCAAAAAGAGAAAGATAAACTCTTGAAAACTAGAATTTGTTAATGTCTTTTGTAACGGAATTTAAGTTTTGAAAGGCGCATGGAATGAATTAGTGGGAAATTATATCTATAATCAACTGTAAATTGAAATAAAATTCGATTATTCAGGTGTATTAGCATTGACACATAGCTAGAGAAAATGGCCACTTGTTCAGAAAGAAAAGGGGAGGACACACTCTCGATATATTGGACAGTGAAGATTACCGTTATTGCGGAATACCGGATGTAAGGTTACAATCGATGATTGCAGAGTCATTGAAGGAGGGTCATAGCAACTCATTCTGTAATATTTTTCAAGCCATGTGCCATTGAGCGAAGGCCTATTTATTTACTTTTTTGTCGGGCTCGGCGGTGGAAGAATGTCACAGTATAACAAAACGCCAGAAGGGGGAAAAATACGATGCAATAAATACTGATATTTTTTTTTTTTTTTTGCTTTCCTTTCTTTTTTTCCCCCCTAATGTCTTGGTAAACACCTTTGCACGTTTTCAAGGAAAAGAAAAATCTTTTTTTTTTTCATCAACCATTCACTTTGCTATTGGCGTCGAACATAGCGCGACCTAGTTCCTTGTATGACTCCGCAATACGTTTACTTGAAGCTGTTACTGCTGAGTTTGACGTCAATATCACGTGACTTTGACTCCTTTTTTTTCTTCATTCTTTTTTTGGACTTACGTCATTAAAGTGTACCTACCTACCTACCTATCCATGCGTAAGTACTCGGCCAAACATGGTCATCATGCCTCATTAGACAAGATGGTGCTAAGTTTTTAAGTCGCCGAAGCAAAACACTTATGCACACTTTTTCTTAATTCTATTCCAGACTAAATAACTATATCTAATAAGCAAACTTAAGTTTTCTTTATTTTCTCAATACATTCACACTATTTGTTCTTTTGTTTCTTCTTTTAATTAGATTTTATCACTTGTAGCGTGTGCTATGAAGACAACACAGGGTGTTCGTAAATTTTCATTCTCTTTTGTTATGAGCTACTGAAGATGTCTTGGTTAGCGATGTGAAAAAAAACATTATTCCTACTTTGCCTTAGCGTCGTAGCTACTTTTTTTTTTTTAAAAAAAAAGAAAAGAAGTACTGTAGTAGATTCCAATATAATTAGAGTAAACTATGCAAACGAACATATAACTGTCTTCTTTATTGGTCTTTCGTAATGCTAACTAGAGGTCGAAATTTTATGCGTGCACAATCCACAAAACTAACATTTGAAAACAGGATATTTTTTTTTAATGCTGTACATTAATTCTAATCCCATTAATATTAGCAGATAAACATTTTAAGTCCAGTCTTCGTTGTTACAAGTGTTAAATCAAAGGGTCTAGGACCAATCGTTCAATGGACAGAACCCCCAAATGCGTGAACAAATAAATAAATAATTAAAATAAAATGGGAAATAAAAAAAAAACAAATTGCAGATAGGCCTACCTCGTATCTCGTGCCAAGTATCATCGATATAATTTTCTTCTTTTGCTCTTTACAACTTATACTAGTATCGATTGATCCTATGAAACCGCCATCGAATCAGGAGGGGTTAAACGTGGCAGTTACCCCCACTCTGGAAATCATGCTAATAATATCGGCATTAAAAATACGATTTTTATGGATCCAGTATCTCATGGACCACGTGATAATAATACAAGAAAGAATTTTCATTGTAACAAAAATCTTGTACTTTATACTTCTGGTGTCGTCGGTACACATTTAGAATAATATTAAAACCATTAATTTTATCTTTCTCATCCAGTGTTACGTATTACCGGATAAGTTGGATAATTCCAAAATTATGTTCCGAATATTTCCGGTAGCTTCGGTACACTTCCGGTAATATGTACGAACTTATATAATTGAAAGGAGTCGTAAATTCAAAATTCCTTCTTAGTAAATTTCTGTATGATATTTTATAAAACGTGTAAGTTTCAAACACGTTCATTCCACCTGGTGTCACATGTTTTTCTCTCTTCTAGCAGGTCCTTCCCTGTTCATCTACTTCTTTTCAGAAGTTCTGTTGTAAGTACTTCTTTGGCATCCATAGACGCTTCAGTGAGGCATGATCTGAAAATAAAATGGGGAAAAGGAGGAATTACTACATTATATACCCACTTTGTAGTTAATATATTAATGGGAAGCGTTCAGAATTAGGGCAATCCATTGCAAATAAGTAAAAGAAGTGTTTCTCTCTATACTCCTTCCGATGTTTTCTTCTGTCTATTACGGATCAAATTAACTGCTGTCTATCGAGCATCACACAAACAAAATATGATGAATAATCACATTACCCTGATAGGCATCTTCCCTCAATTCACTCTACAGATAATATTAACTTCGAAGATAAATGCTAGTTTCGTAATAGAAAACTGAACTTGGCTTAATTACTCAGTGATTTGAGAGAAAATGTTTAATTCAAACAAATAATTTCTCATCAAACAATGGGTAGAAAGCCTTCTCGATCTGGAAAAGTTGATCGTGCATATCATTATCCTTTGTAAAAATAAAAACCTTGTTTATAGACTTTGAGCATGCAAATTTACTTCGGTGTAGTTTATGAGTCAATAAAAACGTAGAAACAAAATGAAACAAAAGGGTAGTAGCATAGGCCGCTGTTGTGTACCGAACTGCTATAACTCATTTGGTAGAGCTTTGCCTTCCCCTTTAGAAGGTTCTGGACTTGATACCAGTACCTACAAACCAGACTCAGATTTTTCGAAAGAAAAAAACTGTAACACAAGGCAAATGTGTGGATGGTACCGTCAACTTATTCCTGACCGACTTCTTGCCGCATCCTCTCCGTTACTCTATCCCAGACTGAGCCATAGATCCTAAAAACCATAAATAAATTCCAATTCAATTAAACTGTTACGCACATTGTTTAAATAGTGTCCCCCAAAGAACAGAACATTACAACAATATTATTTAGTTCCACAATATGTATGGAATGTGCATGAATATTTTGGGATAAACTAGGAATAATCCTATAGCGTATATTTTTTAGAATATTAGGAGCATATTTTATGTCGGAATACCCGTAATATCGGCAAATATTGGCCAAAAAAATCCCGAAAAATATTGACAAAATATATCTAGAATATTTTAGGCAATATCCCCGGAATGAACATTGAACCACACATTTAAATAGTCCTAGTCCAGGGATAAAAAGGTGTTGTATAAGTGTATATCAGGCATATCCTAAAAAACATTGTAATCTCTTCCTCTGATTTTTGTAGCTTTTCCCTTGAATATCTGTGTGTTGTATGGGATGTTGACGGATTAACGCTCAAGTGTTTATCGAACACTACAAAGTTTTGTAGAACCGAGGGTGTTTCTTCTGTTACGAAGATATTTTGTAGGAGATAAACAGCAGTAGCAGAGATAACAGGAAAAGAGCAAAAAGCAGAGGATTGCTCTTGCAGATGAATTCATCTATTTATTGCCTTGTCATCATGCATCATTTTTCTGACTTGAATTTGCTTTGAATATATATGAGGGCATTACACCTTGCTATGAACGAAATGATAAATTCCATTACGTTCAGTGGCATGTATGGAGAATTTACGAATAATTAGAAGAAGGGATTCTTCCTATTAAAAAGCAAAACATTTTCAGCTTCTTGATGGTACCCTTAAAAACCGCACTGGTTTGGTACACAGGAAGAAAAAAATGAAAGTAGTCTGCTACTACACTCTTTTGGAGTTGATCATTTCATGACTGGAGAGCGGATTCAAGCATGGAAGTTTGGATGTAACTAAAGTCATGGGGAATCTTTGGACTCTAGTGCTGAAGAAAGGTTAGGACTTTAAGACCATGATAAAGATAGAACCTACGTATACTTATATAACTTAAGCAGATGAGATCGTGAGTGAGATACGCTTAAACAATGACCCTTGTGTACGATTCTAAGAAGGAAACTCTTCAAAAGCATTGAAAGAATGCATGAGCTCAAGTGGAGAGCAAGAAATAAAATTCGCTGCAACTTCCGTGCCAATTACAAGTTGATCATACGAACTATATTTTCCGACAGCTCTGAAATACTTAAACACAAAATATGATGAAGGCACTGTTCTTGATTAATGTAGACAGAAATATGTCATATGTAAATGTAGACGAAATATTTTTCGAACTTAATATTATAATGCTGTTTCAAGGCGGCTTTTATTTATAATGTTTGTATCTGTTTTTATTTCTGTGATGCTTTTCATCCTAAAAGTCATGTTTACGTGCAATACAACATAATTAAAGTGTTTGGCGTGTTGTGAAGGAATTGTGCACACTTAAAATAAAAAATTCTAGTGCCGCCTTTGCTACTACTTATCAATGTGCTTTCCAAAATTATTTCAAGAAATTCCATGATAATCCAAGTATGGTAATTGAGGTGGTCAGGTGAGACACCGCGCCGAGTTCCGAACCCGAACCTGCTATTCTATAAGCCGGCGTCTTTGCTATGTAGCTACGACAGCTGGTTCCAACCATCGGTTTGGAAGGTTTATTTACACAGTTTATTTACTGTCCTGCGTTTTGTGAAACTCCAAATTATTATCTTGAAAAATTGCGTAATTGTTGAGAAACAACTTTTATACCATAGGATGAACATGATCGCCAAAAACGTGCATACACTAACTGGATGTAACATTATCATTTTGTGTGACGATGGAGCCACAAAAATACCAAGATATGACGGGAAAATTGTCAGAGTTCATGTTCGACAGCTGGAACCAAACATTGTAAATTGTACACATCCTTGGCGATTCTCCATATTCTTTTGTGTCCTACTGTTGAGAATAATGTAGATGATAGTTATCTGGACCATATTACTCTCTTCCAGTCATCAGCTGTCTAGATTTAATGATCATAGCAACACTTTTACCCCCAAATTATCGATATCAATTCCCAACTTTGAAATTTTTACACTAAAAAATCGATAGAATTTCTGCAAAACTCAACTTACGCCCTCCTAATTTTGTCTTTACACCCACCCAACCCTTAAACTGGAAATCCTGGTGGAGCGTCTGGACTGGAGGACACTGTCAGTTGAATGTTTTTGGGTGCAAGGTGTCGGCCAGGGCCTGTGTTGAAGGTGCCATCCCGGTTTGCCTAGTGTTAAAAACTCTGGAAAAACCTCCGTCAGGATGGTCGGCCGCTGGAATTGAACCCACGACCTCCGCCAACGCTCTACCACTGAGCTACGGCGGCTCGGTTTAGCCTATCTTGTGAATTTTATTTCTCAAGTACGTATTTTCTCTAATAAACTTCCAACTTTCCTCTTACAAACTAAGAACACAGCCTCTCCTGCTATAGAATAACGAGCATTTTCATTCCTCAGTCAGTGAGAGTTGGACGAAGGGACAAGGAGTGTTGTGGACGTTTCTACTAACTCACCGAAAGCAAGTATTCAGTGAATGCCTTGACTCAACAGTGAAAATTGCTAAGCTAATTGTCTGTAGGTGTGAGCCAAGGAAGAAAAACATTATGTGGGCTCAAGTAGTTCCAAACAGTTCTATCTAGATGGCAGTAGCTATAGTTAGTAAAATTTAAAGTTATTTATAGTCTTCAGGCAACTTTGGCTCATGCCGAGATAGGATAGAGAGAGAAGACGACCATAGCCTAGTTTCAAGATACCATCCTGGCTGTTGTGTAGTATGACTCTGAAGAAGATTTGAAAAACTCAGTCGGGATGGGCAGATGTTGGGATCGTTCTCAGAACCTTCTGAATGCCAAGTCAAAGTTGCAACAACTGAGCTACTATCATTTTCATGTTTGGTAATGATTTTGAGTAGCTCTTATAGTCGGTCTATTTACGTGTACTTTACACGACAAAGGCGAAGTTCAAAACGGAACATTTATTCTTACAGCAAATACAAAATATGATAATAGCCTGAGCTATAGTTGCCATAAAACCATAAATGAAGTTCAAATTCAATTCACAAAACGTCATGCGTCTCATAAATATGATTTTAACTTAACGAAAGCGTATTCACTAGAGGGTCCACCAAAAATTTCTTTAAACTTATTATTCAGTATATTTCTTCCCCCTGATGGAATATATTGTAATGTTAGTTTTCTTGCGGTGCTGGTGTCACCCATTTCTTTAAACAAACATGAATAGATTCCACAAGTTAAGTTTGTTAAAGTAATATTATATATTCTTGATCTCTTAACGGGATGCAACAAGCATGGCTGTCGAGCACGAAAAATTCTGCGCTAGAGTTCCGATTCCTATTATATCTGAAGTTTGTGTCATCAATAAGCGGCTACCTACAGAAGTTGTCGTCACCAATAACAAGAAAATAGTCCGCAGATGGTGGCCAGACAGACAGCTCATCGTATCAAAGAATCCAAAACACTCTGACAACAAACATTCAGACTTCCAAATAAGTAACAAACAAAGAAAAACAATAAGAGAACAGCAACATGAAAGCGAGTCGTGTCTACGTATGCCCGATCAACTACCTACAGCAACCACCAACTTGTACAGTATTAGTAAACTAAATCAGTTGACTCATACATGTATATTTTTCAACGTTCTTATCTATGAAGAAGATATTTTTTCAGCGAGTGTGATTTGTTATAGGTAAAGAGATGATAGAAAAGCTTTTGACATAGAAGAACCTAATGTTGGAAAGAACACATACAAATATGGAATAAAAAACACCTCCTATATCTGATATAATATATATTTATCTAGTAAACCCACACAGATATTGAAGTATAAAATAAGCAGGTAAAAAGTCTGTAGTGTTAAAAGGATTAACAAAAGCTGTAATGTTAAAAGGATTACAGTCCTCCTAACGTGTAATATCTCAAATTAAAGAACTGTATTTTGTATAAAATTTTGTTTTATATATGTAGTCCAAATCACATTTGATCACTCCGCGTACAATGGAATTACCCATAGATAATGTCATTAGTTGTGAATATAAAGTTTTGTTCGACTCTTTGGTAAAAGAAAAGAAAATAAATTTGTTGATATTTGAATTCATAGCCAAGAGACAGAGGACAGCTTCTGTTTTATTTATTTGATTTGCGTTTCTATTTTTTTTTTCCAGCGTTGGAAAATCTGCAGCCCGTCCGTAGTCGCATATCCCAAACTGATTGAGGATTGGGGGTAAATGAGAAAGGAAGAGAAGAGAAGGAGGGGTTATAAAACAAGGATTAAAAAAACAAACCTTCAGGGCTTGAAACAACGAGGAAAAAGAGGAAGAGAGAATAGGGTAATCACAGTTCATTTCAATATCATTAGCCGCAGTTTTTGTTGAACCAATTGGGGAAGCCCATTTACATGAGGCAGCTGAACGATTACTGTGTTTGCCAATAGAATCTGCTCATACAAATTTCGTTCGCTCGGAGCGAAAACAGAGAGGAAAAACCAGAATGAGAGATACGAGTACAAAAATAAAATAATAATAATAAAAAAGAAAAAACGGGTGAAGCAAAACAATTTGCCATTTTACGAGGTACATTTTTAAAGGAATTTCGCTTTTGTGGTTAATCTCTTGCCCTTCCTATTCTATGATTTGTAATCGGGATATGGTTATAGAATGTTTGAAAACAAACACCACAAATATTCCTCAGAAAAATAGATTTGATTCAAGAAATTTAATCCAAATCTTCAATTCTAGAGCAAGAAAGTCAATTAAACATAATTTAATATACTAGTTAATAGCTTTACTACTACTACTACTACTACTACTACTACTACTACTACTACTACTACTACTACTACTACTACTACTACTACTACTAATAATAATAATAATAATAATAATAATAATAGCAATATTTAGCTCCTTCCCAAAGTGGGTAATCTTTACTAGGAGCGTTCCCGGCATCGATCCTCTGTCGAGATCACATATCTCGTTGCTAACTCACCATCATAAAGCGAACTAAGAAGTTTCTATTTACAAGTAGCGGACTTCGATCTAAAAAGACAGAAAAAGGAACAATGCAGTCTCTTATAGCGTTAATGTTACATCCCTTAATTATTTCTTAAGCTATACTAAACATAAACATTGAACACATATCATGTGCGAGAACCTCACTCGACTGCAGGTTTAACGGATGAGAAAATAACAGTTGAATCCATGTGACCACGTCGTATTAACAACACCTTATCAACAATATCAAGTCTTTGTTGAAATGTTTAAAATTAAGCGTACTTTTTTCAACCGAAAACGGTTAATCAACGAAATAAATAAATCAATCAATCAACGTTTAAAACACGTTTGTGTGCTACTGAGGTATGCACTTCACGATATTGTCAACCGGGTTAGCGATTGAACAGTTTCTAACTTGGAACGTTTGTCGGTCCCCCGGAGGTTACCTTCATTCTCATTCGCAGTCACCCTTCAGGATGGAGTGGGAGGTCGGCTAAGTTCGAGGTCCAGATCAGTGCTGGAGGTTGAGGGCGAGTGGAGGGCAATGGCGAACTCCATGCTGGAAGGTGAGGGCGGTGAAGATCGAGGGTAAGGTTAGGTGGAAATGGAATGTATGGTCTATGGTCTGTATTACCACTGAGGACACGACAATTATTATTTTCGCCGTTGTGTGAAACTACGAAGAGACACGGATAAAATTCAGAGTCCTTCAGAATTTTGGGTCACCCTGAACTTATGTCAAATATACCATAAACATTTCTTTTTTGTTTCTTATCTTTTAAGCATATCAATGAAACTAGTTCGGATTTCTTTTATCAACCTTTCCTTTTTATTGAAACAGTAAGGAGGGAGGTAAAGAGAGAGTCTATGAATCATTTCTGAAGATTCTAAAGTTCACTTGATAATAGAAGAGTTAACCGAACCAAACTTTTCAAAGTTGTAAACAGGTAACTAATCACACAAAGATTTGTTAAGATTTCACATGTCACTAGGCAGATTTTTCCATGCTTAACATCATTATTTTCGGAATAGAAATATTGTTATACTATTACGTTCTTTAACTGGAATATTAATGTACAATTGTATTGCTAATATTAACTAGCAACTTTGTTAAAGAAAATTGATATATATCCTGTATAATGAAATTATGTACAGCACGTTTCTATTTATTCTTGAATATACTCATAAAAATATTTTCTTTTGCTGATACCAAACTTAAATTGAAGCTAAAACTTAGCAATTCTGAAGGTTATCTGTAATTATTTTACCCATTTAAACAGGAATAACTTACTTTAACATTAAATCTCTTGATCGACTCAAAATTATGGTAATTTTATCTACCGCACCGGTTTTTACTTGTGTCTCTAAGAGGTGGAATTCTTAAGTTTGTTTACAACCGACCTTTTTTTTTAAATATTTGGTTTATCTGATTTCCTTTCATAAAACTGCTTCATAATTACTCTGGAGATGAATTAATATAGCCACCTAATATCGTGTAGGGACTCCACCTCCATTTGCCTTTATACCTCCGTTATTATCCTTATTCTCCTTGGCATGGATTTCACAACGTGTAAGAAGTGTTCTTGTAAGTCACATATGTTGAACAGCAATTTTCTGGTCCTGTAAGTTGGACAGTAATGGGACATGTGCATGAATATTGCGCTTCACATTGTCACAATTATTGTTTCTACTGGATTCAAGTCTGGATTCTTGTGGCTGCCAATCTGTGGAATGTTTATTGAAGCACTGCAAAACCACAACTGATTGATGTGAATGACCAGTGGCGTATTCTGGACCTACAGTTTCTCTAGCCAAAGTAATTAGCAGAAAAAGGGTATGGAGATCACACATAGTATTGATGATGATAATGACGATAGGTGTTCTGGCCTCACTTTCAAGTGAATTAATATTACTCGTGTAGATCAAAATATTTGTTCACAAGCTTATGATGTGGTGGTAGCGTAGAAAGTGCACAGGATATGCTCCTGTGAAGGACCATTTTCATATTGAGTGCATCCTTCACCATTCCTCATAAACTAGAGACATGAAACGGCGTAGATGTCCAGAGAGAACATAAACGTACCTCATGTCGATAAAGATTCCAGTAAATGGTAATTGCGAGGTCCAGGCAGGTGTTGGATTTAGCTATTGGGGTAAGTTAAATGTGGGTACTTTGAAAGAATTGTTTAACATCTATGTGCTCTATAAATATAGTAGCTAATTTTATTCTTTCATTCATAATTATGACCTCTGATTATGAACCACCATTAACTCCAATCATTATGTTCGCTTTTTGGCTTGATATTAGTTTTTTAAGTAGACCTATTTGTGGGTAAAACCGTTATGTGACTATAGAGTTCTAAGTGATGATATCTATCTCAATCACAGAATCTTCACCTGCCGAAACTATGGTACGACGGGTTCATTACTTCATGAGCTAGATTAAAAATTTTCACACAACCATCTGCAGGAAATTACGACTCATCAGACCAGGCAACTTTATATAGGTCATCCGATTGTCCAGCTATGATGTTCTATCATCCAGGTGAGTCTTCTAGCTGTAATGAAGGGACATCCGTTAGGTCCTTGACTGACGAAGACGTTACGGTAAACACAATTATTGGATGGTCCGCTTGCTAACAAGTCTCTCGCACTGCATTTTGTGGTTCAGATGTTGCAGAGTCTTTGGACCTACACGGACAGGGACGAGTAACAAAGATCACGATTTTCTAAGAGTGGTTAACTGGCATGGGAGTTAGTATTGCTCTGCCTAGTATTCACGTAAACTCGGTAAAGTTTTTCCACAGCTGTAAACGAAAATCCTAGTGAGTTTGTCACTTCGGAGTGGGAATGACAAATCCGTTTGGTGCTTTCAATTTGACCACGTTCAAAATAGCTTAGACCACGGTGTGTTCTCGTTATGACATGTTGCTTCAGTCGAGATTGACTTGTATATACTGGTTGCTGGATCAATCTATCATTGTATTCCCATTTCGTCTCCAAAATTTGCCTCAAGGCGAAAATCTGATTCAACGTGGAACTATTTCTTCTAAATCCAAATTGATGATCTCCAATTATTTAATCTACGTATACACTTAGACGTAAATTAACAGAATTTTATACTTAATACTTTGTAACAGACTGGAAGTAACGAGATTCCGCGGTAATTATTACAGTCCGATTTATCGAACTTTTTGTAAATCGGAAATATTATTGAGCTTTTCCATTCCATTTGAAGCTCCCCTTTCTCCATATAGCACGTTCCAATTTATGTAGTTCCTTGATTAGTGTCGTTCCTCCTGCTTTAATTAATTCGGCTGGAATATTGTATATTCCTGGTGAATTTAAATTTTTCAATTTCTTTTTTAGACATTTCGATCTCGATCTCCCTAGGTTCGGGAATCCACGGTTCTGCGGTATGAATTTCAAATTCCTCTGTTCACGATGCATAATTTTTCCCTTACTTTTGTGATCACTAATTGATGGTCGGTGTCACCTTCCGCTCCTCTGCACATTATGTTGGTGTGTCTTGGTCTGTCTACTAATGCGTGATCGATCTGGTTGAGAGTTTTGTCGTCCGGAGATACCCATGTGTATTTGTGTATGTCTTTGTGTTCAAAGTACGTGCTCTTTACCAGTAGGATTTTCGAAATCGCGAAAGTTATAAGTCTTTCTCCATTGTTGTTGGTCTTTTCGTGAAGGCTGTATTTGCCTATAGTAGGTCTATATTTTTCTTCCGTCCCTACCTTTGCATTAAAATCACCCAACACAATTTTCGAATTATACTTCGGTAATCGGTCAAACAACCTTTCTAGCTCATCGTAGAATATATATTTGTCGTTATCAGTAGCCACATCAGTCGGAGCATAGACGTTTAATAAAACCGTGTTGTCCCATCGAGTACGTATCGTAACGTACGATAGTCTTTCGTTTACGAACTCTATATTCTGAACCGCCTGAAGAATACTGTTCTTAATGAGGAATCCTGTTTCGAAATCGTGAGACTGTTCCCTCGTAGTAGACAGTGTACTTGCCCTGTCGGATGCTATCTTGACCCTCCCACCGAACTTCTTGTATCGCTAATATGTCTAGCTCGTACTTCTCAGTCTCGCGTACTGCCACCTGAAGAGCGCCCGTTTGGTATAACGTTCGTGCGTTCCACGTTCCTATTCTAAGGTTTTTCTTAATCCTGTTTGTGGAGTCCGCTGAAGCAGTCTCCGCCAGGAGATCCGAATGAGGGACTAGTTTACTTCCGGAATATGTTAACCCAGGAAAATCCATTAACCATCTCTTAATATTTCTTGACATGTTTTAGCGGTGTAAAGTTGTCAGCTCTACGACCTTGAAGTAAAGGTAGACATTCAAGATGTCGTCCTCTGTCCATCTCTGAGCCTTGCCGATGTTATTCATAATCAGCCTCAGAGTGGTAATAGTGATGCTGCTTCCCCTCACCATGATATTTTTGTTTGAGGTTACCTTCCCCTAGCCGTTGTAGATCCCTCTACTAACTGCAAGATAGCAGTACTGGTTTTGGTCCGCCCCGGAATATTTCCGGTACCCACCATATCTGGTCGGCATTCCCCTATCCGCCACCTGGGGAGGCGCCTGGTGGAAGACCAGTAACTCCAACTCGATTTAAAGACACACTTTTCTTAAATAATTCTCACTAAAAAGTAAAAAAAAAATATTTTTATGAATGATTTTAAGAAAGCATGGGGCGCGCTCTCATATACCGTCACTATAAATTCTTCAACTCGCGCGCCTCATGCTTTTCTTTTCAATCATGCATAAACAAAATTATTTATTACTTATTAGTACGAATTGTTTAAGAAAAGTATGTCTTTAAAAAGTGTTTTTTTATTAATTTTTATTTCGAGTTGCTTCGGTGTTCGAATACTTTTTCTCAAGCTAGTGATTTCTGACTCAATCCTAAAGTGTTCTGCAACTCGTCAAACTCTTCATTGTTAGAGGCTAGTATTTATGGTCCGTTTTTTTAACAAATAAAATATGCTTTAAAATATATAAATATATGAAAGTAACAATGGAATATTGTATTGCCACCCGACTTACGTCGCTGTGCAAAATTTCATCATTGTATGACGTCGAGAAAGGAGTTAAATTAACGTTGCAAGCTAAAGAAAAGAATGTAAAAATGAGTGTAAATAGAGTTTTATAATTCCTCTTGCAAGAGAGATAAGGAAGTAAGAAACAATTTTATGTTTCTAGATCAGCTCCACTGTCTTTGTATGTTCATTCCATAGATTTACATGGGAAGTTTTCTACTCATATTACGTCTTTCAGAAGTACAACTTTTACTTCTGATTTCACGTAGTTTGACATATAGACAATATGTCAATGGGAGGATAACAATGCATTTATTATATATAAAACATAGGGAGTAAAACAGTTTTCATATACTCGTAAATCAATGAAACTGAACATTCCGAAATGGAGGGTGGTGATCAACGCGCTTAATAAGGAGAGTGAAAATTCTAAAAAGTTCAAAATAATTGCTCTCAAAAGACATTTATATATATATATGACCGCCCCGCTGGTCTAGTGGTTACTATAGTTGACCGCTAGGTCCTGGGTTCGATTCCCGGACCTGGTCTGGAACAGTGCCCATGTCCACCGAGCACCGCGATGCAATTCGAGAGCTGCTGTGAATAAAAGACAGTAATGATTACTGTTGAAAGCTTCAGCTCTTCTTTCTCAACACGTCTGGTCATCGTAGGAGCAGTAGACCAACTCCTCCCTCCGGAAGAGTTCTCATCCAGTAGTGGATTGAATATGGCTGTGAATTATATATATATATATACTGTATATATATATATATATATATATATATATATATATAATTCTAAGCACCTTATATGTTTTAATTTCATCTCAATTCAGCCTTTTTCACACAACATACACAATCCCGCCCATGTGTACGCACGTAATCTGCAAGAGTCAACTGTAACATGTTAGTACATTGTAATCATTCAGTTTTATATATTTACTCACATTTTTTTCTTTAAATGAAAACATATATAGCAAAAATCAGTTGTTACACTTTACTTGTGTTGATCCTTGTTGTTTGTTATCGTGTAAGCCACTTGCTTTCACTCAATTTCTTTCCGCCACTGTTTATAGTGTTTATGTACACACAAAACACACACACACAGCTCTACTTATTTACGTACTTGTATGAATTGTTGTTGACACAAAGCAGCAGGAAAAATAAAAGATTGTTTACTATGTGGAAAGTTCTTGCTTCCCTTTTGACTGAGATGACTGCTATAAGAGTCCACTTTATACTGTAATAAAGTAAATACTCAAAAACTGATGTATTGACAGCAATAAATCAAGTCGTAACATTTTAGGAGTAATTTGAGTGAGATTCGAAGTCTTGACTTTTGAAGCCGAAAGAAATAATGTAATTGAGGGATTTGAGATGAGCATAAAACATACCCAGTCATTATGGTCCAGTGGTCAAGGTCGTGGGGTTCGGTTCAACACTGAGGAGTACGCAGGTTCGAGTTCTGCTGCTGACCACCTGACTGAGGTTTATCAGAGTTTTTCTCAGTTACACAAACCGAATTTGAAAATGGTACCTCAACTAAAGTTCTGGACACTATTTTGTTGGATAAAAACATTGATAAACTTTGCGAGTTTCCAATGCTTTTTAAAATTCGCAAACATCGTTGTCCTATTAAGGATTAGAATCATGTAGACCTGCGTGACGCGTCAGATCTTGCGACCACCAACATTACCTTCTTCCTACTTTTCTGCTGAAAAGTACTACGTGATGCATATGAACATCTACAAATATATATGTGAGAAAATGTTTTATATATTATTTGAACATATGGAATACAAATCTTGGCAAGTAAAAAAATCTATAAATATCATGCACACAATGAGACTCGAACCTGCAACCATTCGCTTATAAGCTGGCTTCTCTACAAATTCATCCAGCCGGATCGGTAGTAAGGTGGAACTATTTTACGACTAGGATTTTCGATGAAAGATCATACATTTAATAATTTAAATATTTTCCTTTTGATTTGGCACGAGTAGAACGCTGTCTCTTATAATGACGTTATTGTCCCGTTGATAAGACAACTATATACATTATACATAGTGATTTTGAAGTGAGGGTGCTTTTTATATGAAAGATCAAATAAATATGAAAGTACATTAAGTATTTAGTGGAAACTACAACAAATGATAGCGTTTTCGCCTACCATACAAAAGGCACGCGTTCAAATCCCGGCTCTGCTCAAATTTTCTCACACTTTATGAAAGCATTTTATGAAGTAAATTTTCATTCGTATCTTATTCTATCTCTATCAGACATCCAGACATTATACATACCGGTATAATTCACAGCCATTTTTAATCGACTACTGGATGAGGCCTCTACCGGACGAAGGAGTTGGTCTACTGTTCCTACGCTGATCTGACGTGTTGGGAGAGGAGAGCCGAAACTATGAACTGTATTCGTCACTGTCTTTTATTCACAGCAGTTCCCCAATTGCATCACAATTCTGTGTGTGCACCGTTCCAGACTCTCTTGCTTTGGAAAATATCCCGGGAATTGAACCCGGGACCCCATGATCAGCAGTCAGCTGTTTATCTAAACTGTTCTTCTAAAAAATATCCAGATATGGTAAACGAGCCTTCTCTGAATCTTACACTGATTGGAGTAGGAAATGAATATCCTGTGTGGTATGAAATCGTCGTTTACTTTGAAGTCAGGTTGGTGGCCTACCCTAATGGCGTAAAGTCGTTCATAAGTCTGTGGTGAGAAAGCAATGAATTTGCCATTTCCTTACGTCCAGTTTCTTTTGAACGTTGCTGTTCAGTACACTAGTAGAGTACCTAGTTGCGTATTTTTTTTTGCTATTATATTTTTATTTTACTTTCATTTATGACATAGACAAGCAATTATGGCCTTTCTTGCTATTATACCAGGTATAAGTTTTTAATGGCGAAAAGAAATATGGAGAAGTGTAGAAGTGATTATTTATGCAATTTATGTAAAATATTTTATTTATTCATTTTCTGTATTTCTTATCCACATTAGATATGAATTTTTAAGCCAGATTAACTAAACACTAAACTATAATCTAAGAATTAAAGTGACATACCTGGATACAGTGAAAAAATTAATATCCTTTCGCAGATAAATCGGACATAATGAAATGCTTAATTTTCTTTTCAGAGATCAAAGTTTAACATGAATATTCAAACCAAGCCTGATTTTGAACAAAAGTTTGATTTTGAGTAAGTTAATATCAATGACGAGTGGGTAGAAAAACCCATGGGCTGATTAACTACTCATAGAGCGGGGCGTTACCCACAACCCATAAAAAACAGTTAAAATTCGCTGAGTTTCCAATCCTGTAGAATTGTGGGGACTTCAAGAAAATGTCAGAATAATAGAAGACTCTTTCACAGATATATTAACGTTACTAGTGTATAAGCAGCGTGACTATATCTATTTAAATTGAAAATGTTCAAGAAATTGTTAACCTAAAATATTATGCACTTACTTACTTATAAATAATTCTGTACAGACATCTTCACATTTGCCCAAGTAAGAGACTTTTTTTAACTTCAATGGATTGCATATTAGGATCCAAAGGCACCATGCGATAGGGTGGAAGCATTACCCCAGTATCTGAAATTGTTAAATAGTGGAACCAGTTTCCCACACAGCACAGGACATTCCTGGGACGTCCAAAAATGGTATCGAAACGTCTAATTTACATTAAAATCCAACAATGGACATTCAAAGGATAGCCAATGGACATCCAAAACTGGATATCCCAAACAGATCCATGTTTGGCCGTCCAACAAACATAAAAAAGAAGTCCAATAAGGAAAATTCCAAAAGAAATCCATGCTTGGACGTCCAATGGACACCGAAAACAAGTCCGAAACTGGATGTCTGAATTTGATCCAAGGTGCGACATCCAATGGATACCAAAACAAATACGTAAGTGGATATCCACAGAGATCCAAATTGGGACATCCAGTGGGCGCAAATAACGCGTCCTAAACTGGACATCTCAAAGAGACCCAATATGGAACATCCTATGGATACAGAAAACAATTTCAAATATGAATACCATAAAGAGATGGACATTGGGACATCCAAAGGGTGCCGAGAACACGTTGCACGCTGAATATCCGCAACAACAGAAGTACCGGTAATTGTTGTACAGTATTACATACAATTGGAAGGTACATAGGAAATGAAGGATGACATATGTGAAATAAGTAGCAGCGACTTGATGCGATGTCGCTTCACATGGGTATTACGTACATGTACCTATAAAGAAAGTCAGTGTTTTGCATGAAATGCATTGATTTGCTACGCAGTGCATGTTAACAATTTGATTAACACGTATAAGCTACTCGGAGTAACTTAGTTTACGCCTTCAGAGTTCGTACAATGCTGTTTCTGGCCCTCTATATTGTACTGTTTGGTCTTATCAGTGCAGCGTGGCCGAGCGGTCTAAGTAATTACGCGTAAAAGAGCAAATAAATTCAAAACAGGTCAATGGTTAGTTTTAGTAGCCAAATGGAATTGCGAAATCAGAGAATCCCCTAGTTCCTTTAAAGTTTTGTCACTAGACTTAACTATAATCCAAGTGAAGTCCACGTGAACCTCCGCTATACGTCTCACCCTCCTATGGACTTTATGACTAATGGATTGTCGAGACAGATGCTGCATAAATTTGACAGATTGAGGTCTTTCGGTCTTTCAGAGAAAGCAGTTGGTGACTGCAAATAGTTTTTATTCCATACGCTCCGTTTCTACATTCCCTGGCGTAACTGAGGAAAATACATAAAAAAAATTCAATAAGGATGACACTTATGATAATAAATTTAATCATGCTCCATCTCCCCAAGTACAGACGCAATTTTGGAAAAAATTTCCAGTAGATGAAGGGGGGGTGAGGAGGTCGAAGCTAGCAACAAAGGTAAGTAAGATGGCCAATACACGATAAAAGATGGAATGTCAAAAAAGTCAATCGTATTTTATCTGTGGAAGAATGATTTTCTGAAGGAAGAGAAAAGAACATAGAAATAAAATAAATTTTTTTTAAAAAAGTTTTAGAGTCTTATTGAGATCAATTTACTATCGTTTGTTCAACAAATAAATGAGAAGCGAATGCTTATGCTGTTTTTCTGTTTTAAATAAAAAATGACTTCAGTTCTCTTTTTTTATATTTTGTTACTCAGGAAGCAATATGACTATATCAAACCAATAAACTCCGTTCAATGACAGAAAAGAAAGAAAAAGAGAAAAGTGGAAGATTTTTATTAGTGTGCAAATAGAAGAGAAGATGAAGAAAATGACAGAATACGAATAGAAGAAGAAGAAGAAAACGGAAGAGGAAAAGAATTATAGTTTCCATGTATTTATTGGAATCATTCCTTCTACTTCCGTCTGATAGAAAGAAGCAACAATCTCAAACACACACACATAGAATATATATATATATACATATACACCAAGAGAGAGAGAGAGAGAAATACTCTCACCCTGCTACCAAAGCACCCAGCCACCCACTAAACGCCACACTGGAACAGATCAATACCCTGAGCCGAAACCGTGTGTCTGCGAAGAGAAACCTCCTCAACAGAGGTGATGGAAAGCTCTTCAGATTTCCCTGCAGGAACCCAGGATTTCTAGTCCTCCTATTCTTTCTCTGTTGCTTCGTCTCCTTCTCCTCTCTTCATCTTTCTATCCTTCTACGGCTTAGCTCCCTTTTCTTCTTCTTTTTTGATTTCACTATTGAACCAATTATTAAAGCTGAAAGTTTGTACCTTGCATTGCAACTCAATTTATTCCTGTTATTCGGATTTCATTTGTTTTATTTTTTTATTTAACATATATTTCTTGGTACATGAAGGAAGGATTATGTCTTCGACGACCATTCTTCCGGAAACCCGGGAAGGGAAGGTAGCAATTTGGTCCTATATTTAGATAACGTACTGACATCTCTTGGTGAAACTGAGGAACACCCCAGAAAACCTCGGGCACCAACAGGACTCGAGATTACATAGTTTATACCTCCGTACTGCACATTCCGTGTCCGTAACGCTAACTATATTAGTTGGTCATTTGGCCTTTTCATTTTTCCTATTCCGATAACATGAGGATTATTTATCCTACAAATTTCACACAGAAATACATAACTACAAACAATACCAGAACTTGTTACTTTAAAATTAAACCAGCTTTTTCTTCCCCTTCACAAACTTATAGAAATTCCAGTTTCCTATTTACTGGGTTACATCGTTCTTTGCTTTTCGCATGTTTTTTTACTGTCTTATGGTATTTAAAAAAATCTTTCATACCAGTAAAATTTAATAATTCGATAGCACCACAAATGATTTCCATTATGATGACTACTTTGCTCCCTTTCCCGAACTTCCGTGTTTCTGAGTGAAGTTACTTATCCAGAACTTTACAAATCAAGTGTGAGGGAGCTGTATGACTGAAACCGGACGATGCCTATACTCAGTGTAACGCTGTCTTTCTTTCTAGAAAAAGGTTTTAAAATTTAATGAGGTGTACTGTTTTAAACTAGAGGATTTAAGTGAATACTCGAAGGATGTAGGTTCATTACTATTTTTATAAGCGGTGTATCACTTAACTAGCAGGACTGTTATTATTGCAAACCAAATTAATAACGCTAACGGTACCATATTACTTATTTAAGCCATTGATATATACGATGACTACTCACTGTTTTTATCTCTTTGTGCCAGTTTTGAAAACCATTTTGGAAATATTGGACTTCAGTTTAAAAGCTTACTCCTTAATCATTACGTCACACTGCCGCGATGCAAGGTACACCTTGCTACTCGTACAAGCACTTGGCGGGGCGGAGACAAACTTTCCCGCTCTATTTTTACGCTTTTTAATTGCACTGATTACTTTCCAGTACTTATTTAGTTGTGCTCTTGTCAAACAAGAAAGGGCATCGGAAAATTCGGCTCAAACATTCCATCTGACAAGGAACAACAAGTGAAATGATGGGGAGTACCGTCCTGTGGAAGGGGTTTAGGGAAATCGCCGTTTTGATGTAAGGTAAGTGGGAGGATTGAATCTTCCAGAGTGCGGAGATAACTATTACCAGATAAAGTATCATCAAAAACATTGCATCAATTACTCGGGTATGGCATATACCATGCCACACCAGAACTTTTCGTGTAGCTTGCATTCTACCTGGTTGATACCAATGTGGATTGGTGCTGAACCTCTCCATTAGTAAATAAAGGACTTCATAACTAAAAAGGATCTTTAATGCAAAAGTCTGATTACTCCAAAATTGCTTCTGGGCCTGTCGCAAAACTAAGGCCGCAGATGCGGATCATGCATGCTCACTCAATTCATGTGGCATTTACAGCTTGTATGGAGGTCATTTACGTTTGTAGAGGACACGAATAACGTGGGTTTGACTGAGGCTACATTCAAATAATTTACTTCGTAGGCTATTCGTATGGCTTTTAACAAGCGTTGTCAAAACCACAGTTGCTGCCCGCTTTTCGGTTTATTACACCTACTTGTTGTTTGTCTAAATTTGTGAATGAATTTCAACACTGCACTTAATAGGATGACTTTCGGGATATATATATATAGAGTAATTACCTTATCTGACAATAACCGGCACGATCTTATCCTATTTTGTAATTTTCGACCATTGTTACAGTACTATGGAATTGAAAACATTTTTTAATTAATTTGTAAAAACTTGAGACTGGTTAAAGATACGGTAAACAAATTGCATCAGTGAGTTCCGGAGAAAATTGCAGAGGAATTTAATATGTTACTTGCCCCTATTCTTAATTGAAGAAAATTAGTAGAATCCAAGATGGCGTACTCAAGATGGCGTACTCAAGATGGCGGGCGGAGAAAGTAGCACGCATCAGAGATGCGGCACTTAGTCTCATTCACATTTGATATGGTTACTTTCATATTGCGTCAAATCTGTAGAAATTATATGGTCCACATTTGAATCACCCGATACATTTTACAAGGAAATCACAAAACTTTCCAATCACCTAGCTCCTTCTAGAGGAAATTGCGAAACGCAGGAGCTTACACTATTTCTTTTCATGTTGAAAACTATCAACTGTGAAAATTTTGATTCAAATCTGAGTGTGTCACTTCGGGTATGTTCCTTGTGAGTGAATGAATCAACGTCAATGTTTCCGAAATTACATTCACGAAAGAAAGGTTGTATTAAATCTCAACATTTATACCCAAAGATAAGATTTAGCTAACTACAGCTTACATTAATAAAAATGGGATATATGGAGAAGCGTTAATAGCCTATTCTCAAACGCTTTGATCAGAATTTACTAATATCTAGACTTGAGAAATGGTAATAAATAATGTAGGTGTCGCGCGTTCTTAACTATCAATGCTTTAATTCCGTTCGATGAGAAAACGGGTTGCAATGACAATAAGTTACATCGAACATGTAACTTTTTTTCCCAGTAAACAAACTGTAGAAAAATCAATCCTAAATAGTATTAAGAACACAATTGTAAGACCTACTGATCCACAGAGTAGAAAGAAAGTTGTTTATGTGACCTATGACCGAAAGAAGTCTTCAACAGAGAACCTGCTTTCCGTCAGCTGGTATGGGCGTTCGAAACTGTTTCACCTACATAAATGTACTTAACATATGCCAGTTAATAAGGCGGTGAATGTTTGTTGTTGTTTATTTCTTCTGGACGCCAAACGTGATCTGTTTTTCTTATTTTTTCTTTCTTTGATTCTTTTTCGAAACAGGGAAGTGGGAGGAAGTGATTGAAATGTTATTGTTTCACCTGACCTCTAATTAGGAAATCTTGAACGATAAATGGTCTGTATGATGTTCTATTTATCCATGCAAGTAAATATTACTTGTCAATGTACAACAGAGTTCACGTCCATTTCACATATATTTACCTAACTTAAAATTTATTTTTAATTTAATTTCTGGTCTGTACAGACAGCAAAGATTTAACTCCATCACGAGCTTGAAAGATGAAAACTTCAGGAAAGGTGCTTCTGAGTAAAAGGAGAGGAATGTAGAAATAAGAGTCTATCTTGTTTGTACGATTCGCCTGGTGAGACAGAAATAAATACACTGCTAAAGTCTTAATCATGATGGTCACACTAATTTTGATTTCAAGTATTCCAAAGGTTACAAATAATATAAAACAAAGAGATACTTAAACAGTATAATATCGATAAAACGAGGTATGAAATTAGGAGGGGCATTATCTTTAGAGATCCATTGCTAAACTCGGACATCCACGAAATTTAACACAACTGTCCAAAAAAGTAATCTGAGATACCAAAATATCATAGACATCAAGCTATATCCTTCCCCAGAATTGAATTTTATCAATGGTCTTCAGAAAGATTGGTGGCAATCTTCAAACATCTTGGCTCAGACTTACCCTTAGTCATACGTGGCATGGAGTCTACGATAGGGATTCCGTGGGTATATTTATCCAAGTATGTTAAATGATGACTGTCAATAAGATAGTTGTTTACACATGACATGACCACCAACAGCAGGACAAACGGCCACCCTAATCATATAATAATCTATGTTTACTGTGAGTTTCATTCATAGGCCGTCCCAACATTACAGACCAAAGACGAAAATAGGAAAAATTCTATTTTTTGAATCGAATGTGACCTTCGTTGAACACAAGTTCTGCAAATCTAAGGACAAGCGTAATACTCGTGTTATGAGACAAGTTATACGCAGCCAATAACACAAGATGTAAAATACGAGAACTGAAACTTGTCTAATACCACGAGTATATACTTGAACATACATAATGAAAAACTTATGTTCAAAACGAGGCCATATTTGATTCAAAGATTAGAATTTTTGCGATGTTCATTTCTGATATTAGCGATTGTGGCACGGATAACGAGCAAAACGTGAAACTCACAGTAAATACAAATTATTATATGATGTATTGATTATTGTAAGTTTCGTAAATTTCCATCCACTTTTTTACTGCAGACAATGTAGTCTACACATTGCAGTCAAACTTTGAACTTTTATTTAAATTAAATGACTTCATACATATTTGTTTTTCTTTTTTTTCATTCATTCTTGTAAACTATGTACAGTAGTGTGTTCTACATACAGTACATCTATTTTCTCTTTGATATTATCAACAATTTAGTGAAAAATGCACTCTGATGAAATTCCTTTTTGTAATCATAACTCCTTTTAGAAGAATGGGCACAAATTTATTTTCTGGTCAGCAGCAGGACATTATGTAGTTGATTTCATTACAGGTATAATTAACATAATCCCCCAATCAAGGTGTAGAAAGTTACCTTGTCAGAATCAAAACAGCTCGAAAATACGAAAGAAATTAAATACACGGAAAAGAACCGAAAAATTGAAAGATTGTATACGAATCATTTAGTGCAAAGAGAAATCAAGACAAGAAAAAGAAAGCCGTTAATACAATTGTTTAAACCCTAAACAAACAGATAAGAAACTGATAGGAATCAAACTCAAAGAACATTCCAATTTAAAGGTTTGTTTGTATCTGACAATTCTATGATTTAATTACGATTGTAATTGACAGATGTTCTTTAAACATTGTAGACCATATTATGTCATCTAACACATAACGCCTACATCACTTGTCGTCTGATACTTATCTAAAGATAAACTAAGAAAAGGTGAATAACCTCTACCCCATCCTTCTTCCGTATACAAGAATCGTCAATTAATAGAGATAATGAGCGTTACTATGTAGCAAAAGAAGTGGGATATTTGCTTCACTGGTATGTCATCATTTTATTTCAGAGAAACTGTATTATATTCTGATTTCTCATGAGGATCACAGAAATAAAATTTAAGTTGATCTGATCAGGACGATTTTTGAAATAAGGATATTTCGAAATTGTTGAATGAATATCTCTGTTGTTAGCGACCAAATTCTATGCCATCAATTGGTCAAAACATTTCAAAGAGATGATAATTTGTTGGAGATAAGTCTAGTTAATATGGAGAATAGGAAAGATTTTCACGTTATATTTCCTTGAGTACTTGTACAGTCTTTTGGGAGATATAAGACCATTCGGTATCGCAAAACCGATATGATTTGGAATTTGATCTTTTTTTTTTCCTTTTCCCCATTGATTTTGTGTCAGGAATTCACCCATTCTTTGCCCACATTAATATATATCATGTGTATAGGGTATATGAAAGGTAAGTATAGTTTAGTTCCGAGTTCCGAGTTCCGAATTGTACCTTTTATTCCAATCGTAATAATTTTAAAATAATGTTTTATTATTTATGTATCACTAGACTATTATACACTCTAGATTATATATAAAAACATTAAATTTTATCAAGGTATGTTTCATTTTGCCCGCATAGTGTCGGGCAGAATGGAATTTTACATACTTCAAATAAATATTGTCTGTGGTACACAAATTTCAATAATCCTTTTCCATATTACAGTGGAAAGTATTTGCGAATAAGTTTCCAATACAGCACACGTTGGCCATTTTACATAGAAACATTAACAACAATTAACAGCAACAAAAATATAAGTAATATGTCCAAGAACGTCAAGATAACAATATTTACAAATACATTTTTTTTTTAACCTGAGCCCTAAAAGTGCTCTCAGAGGCAAAAATATCAAGTGTCTGTAGGAGACAATTATATTTTGTAGCTATCCTATTTATGAGTGACCAAGTTTATTCTGGGTTTGTTTACGTAACAAACAGCATTTACATTTATATTTTTAATGGTATATGAGTGATAGATTGTGTCTCTTTTGAGAGAAATAGAAAGAGCTGCACATTTCTGAGGATTTAGCTTTAAATTCCAGGAATCGCACCATGTAACAAATTGAGATATGTCATGTTGAAGGCTTAAGGCATCGTGGAGAGTTGAGATTTGTCTGTAAAGTTTACAGTCGTCGGCGAATAGGAGAATCTTACTTGAGGAGTCTGAAAAAGCGTAGGTAGGTCATCAGTATATAATAAAAACAATAGAAGTCCGAGAACACTCCCTTGAGGAACTCCAGAGAGAACGGGAATGAAGCTCGAAGAAGATCCTGAGACTATTCCAGGTTGTTACCTACTATGAAGGTAGTTCTCTAATAGTTGAAGTAGTTTGCCATGAATATTAAACCTAGTAGATAATAATTTATAGATGAGATAAGGATGGGTGATGGAATCAAAGGCCTTAGATAGGTCGAAATATAAGATATCTAATTGTGAATTATTGGAGATTCTTTGAATGACATCAGTGGTAGAGCAGACAGATTAGTCAAGCAAGACCTACCGGATAAGAAACCAATCTGTGTAGGATTTAAGTGCGGGACTAGTCAAACCGCCTCTCATAGTCAGCTCGGAACTAAATAGTAATACACAAAAGTCTCTTTTAACAGAATCACGATTAACAGAATTTCCGAATTAACATAATCAGGACCTAGTAAAAAATAAAGTTTTGATTTATACTCCTAATTATGAAGGAATTATCTAAAAAAAATCCTTGCAATGTTCAGTAAAAATGCAGTACAGTAATTATATTATACTACTGTATGATTACATTACAGTAGCAGGGTGATATTTAAAAAAATGTTTAGTTTACTATAAAATATAATTGTTCTTTTAATATGTAGTTCAGTAGTAAACCACTATGTTTCCGGTTTAACCGAATTTTCGCTTAATAGAATAGCCCTTGGTCCCATCAAATTCGGTTAAACGAAACTTTTGGTGTATTTGGAGCTGGATTTACCTGGTTTTACCATTACCTCAATATTGCCAATGCATCAAATATCGTTAATTGAATCTTGAAATGTACCAGTATACGCAATTTCCGTTTTCTCTGTCGTAAAGTTTGTTCAGACAGCGATAAATAACATGTGTTTGCTCATGAACATAAAAGAAAACCCGCATTGAAGTTCTTAGCAATATTAATTAAATTATTACAATTTCGGAGAATGTTATGTTAACAAAGTAAGCTTCAAGAAGTAGATTCCAAACTCTCTTTACTGAACACAAGAACTGATGTCGATTCACTCCTTCCATCCCCAACATTAATTAGTTAATTACTGTAATTAGTTTTATTCGCATTAACAAACTAAAAAAACAACTTGGGTCAGTTTTGCACGTATATCAATCGCAATGTAATTAAGTCCAGGAGTTTATTTGTTTGCGTTTAACTCTGAGAGTAACTCTTGATCACAAAGAGAGAGAGAGAGAGAGGTGAAAAAGTTGGAGGGAGGAGAAAATTGTGTGAGCATGAAGGAGTATTAACGAAAGTAAAATACAGAAATGTCCCGATTTACAGTCATCTGACGCGCAGCAATAGACTATTTAAGCATGACGTCTTAAATTGTTGTGTTGCCATAGTAACGCAACGGAAGTGACGTGATAGCTTAGGCTCATTCTATACGGGCGGTTTTACGCGAGCAAAGCGCGCCTTTTAAGAAAATCCATGCTTTCTGTTTATTCGTAGTAAAACGGCCGCGTTTTCTCCGCTCGTCTAGAATGATCCTTAGATACTCAATTTGCGTTTTCCGGCGAAGGTACCATAGATTTTTCATAAACAATTTCGACTCGCGTCCGACGGCGTGCATTGCTAGGTGGACAAAACTTGAAATCTCATGGATGTACAGATTCTTTCCCGAGTATATTTTGCTTTGTGTATAGTGTAATCAGAAAGAGATCCCAATTTACAATGGTTCATAATGCATTGATGTTGTGAGCACATAGGCTATCTTCGTTTCAGTGAGTTTTAAAATGGTTAGGTTCAAAACTCAATTGATAATGACATGTGGTATATTAGCGAAAATTCGGATTTTTTAAAATAATTTATTTGTTGTCAATATGAACACTAAATTATAAAATCACTGCCAATATTTTAAAATTCTCTCTGTTTCTCTATGTATGGTGATTAGGTGTAAGAAAATAATATAGAATTGTGTACTCTATAAGTACACCTGTTAATCTGTTCATGAACCAAACATCTGTCCAAAAAGCTGCATGGTTGCAATGTTCTCGTCGCCATCAACATTGGACTGTTGAAGACTACGAGCATTCGAAATAGTTCAGTCAGAAAAATCGCCAGATCTAAATCCTAAAGAAAATATATACTGAGAAGGAAAACTTGAAATGTCGGCACGGACATTCAAACACTCTGGCCAAATATTGATCTTCTGGTTATACAAGTGACTGATATAATTTATGTCAATTACATTCACAAACTTGCGAAACGCATGCCAGCTGGAAGTACTACTGTTATTCTGCTAAACGGTGGGGTTAACCTACGATGACTAAATTTCTCTTAAATTAACTTGTAATTGTAAAAGAATGCACCATTATAGTGTCGTAGCCATGTTCATCGGTTGATAGGAAAATAACATAGTGACGCATAGTCGTACGTCATATACTAGGCTCCTAAATTTCATTTCATGCATAGAAGATGTGTTATATTATTACGTCTTATTTATTATGGCGGAGTTAAGGTCACAAAACCTTTTCTTCCACTCAACCATAAATATACATAGCACACGCTCTTTTCTTTAGTACAAATAATATAATAATAATAATAATACATAGCAGAAATAATAAACCTAGCACATCACAACTACAACACAAATACACACACACACATACACGCACACGCACACGCACGCACACACACACACACACACATATATATATATATATATATATATATAT
>JAGDQP010010636.1:1329-55235 GCA_022664845.1 Lepisma saccharinum
TCAAGTCTTCAATGTTTCGTAAGTACTGGTTCTACAATCTTCGACCAACGCATTTCGAATCCTCCAATACCACTTCTCTATGTGCTTCAGGAGTGCCCTGCGAGTCAAGGAAGTTGAAAGGTAGTGCATCCTTTGCTTATACGTGAAGTAAGTACGCTTCGCATTTGGTAGAGTACATATATATTTGCTTTCCTCTTCTCTTCTCTTCTCTTCTCTTCTCTTCTCTTCTCTTCTCTTCTCTTCTCTTCTCTTCTCTTCTCTTCTCTTCTCTTCTCTTCTCTTCTCTCCATTCTTCTTTTCTCTTCTTCTCCTGCAACCTAACCCCCCTTTCTACAGACCCACCCACCCCAAACCAGGTCATGCAATTGCATGACCTGCCTATATGGCGTGGGCGCCTCTGGTCACACCAAACAAATGCCGGATGCACCTTGAATATATGCACTAGCCGACACCTTCCCGAATCCTTTCCCCTCTCCTATCCCGGCTTTAGCCTTAGATGCCTAAAGGCCATAACAATTCAATTTCATTCAACACAGATCTGCAGAACCGAGTTTGTGTCTGGTGGTTCCATGTAAAATGACGTGCATCGAGCAGTGCCTATTACATCTCTTTTCATTTGTGAGTTAGTGAATTGCTATTACCGTCCGAAACGAGCTGGTGGGACCCTATGGTTTTTGCTTAAGTGGACCACTCGGTTCAATGGCCCGCGCCGGAAATTGGATTCGTTACCACGCACACAGAAAGCTAGTGAGCTAAACCTCTCGGCCACCTTGAGGCCACTTTTCATTCGTGTTCTAACAATTATTTGAACCTGTTCATATCAGTAACGTTGTTTGATACACGCGACCACTTCGTAGAGCGAAACTCTGTTTTTCTGTTGATATTATTAACAAGTAGTTCTCTACGATTTTTCATAACTATAAGAATTGCATTTGCTTATAGCGCTTTTAAAGATTCTGCCACTCCCATTATTATGTACTATGCCGCTCTATGGTTCACATAATTCGAAAGTTTATCGCCGCAGTAACAAATGTTGACATTGGTTTCTATCATAGACAAAATCAAGCCAAGTTTAATCAAGAACATTTACCTCTCGAAAATCCCTTTAATATTGTCCCTCCATGATTTCTCGTTCTTCCAAACGACCTCCTTGCCTCCGGATTATCAATCACGATAGAATATGATCATATATCTTTCCCCTATCCGAACTACATGACCACTCCAACTTAGGCTTAATGATTCCATTCTTATGATATCGAGTAAATCACACAGTGCATGGAAATCCTCATTATGCAGGCTCCTCCATTCTCTGTTCATCTTGTCCCGATTTAGACCCGTATATCTAGACCCGTTAGACCCAGAGCTGCAGTCTAACTTTCGCAACCATGGAGTATAATAAAAGGAGAACAGTTCTGTATATTACAAAATTCAACTTTCTGGATATTAATCGCGAGGTTAGCAGTTTTCGAGCTGAGTATAAATTTGAGTTTCCGGGTAACAATCATTTTTTAAATTTATTTCTTGCCCTCGTTCTTGTTTGTTACGTTATTGTCATTGATGTTATTCACGGTCTGATTAATAAACAAATTTTAAATAGAACATGCATTTTTTTTCTGAATATTCGTGTTTCAAGTACCTTCAACAAAATTCATATTTATCACACTCGACAAGACACCTGATGAACGTGGCTCAATTATTTTTCTCATGTTTGAAAGGGACGCTCGTTTAGAAATTTAAACGAAACGCACAATTTCCCCCACAATTAGATCTACGAGTGTGAAGTTATGAGATGAGAATAAGTGGTGGAATGTTAATTAGTGAGAGCAAAGAAAACACGAGAACACAACCCCCTTGCCACACGGCGTTTGTTCATCTTATTTCTCACATGCCACTAGCTAAGCTCAACACAGAGCCTTGCAGTCATCATCATTGGACGTGAAAGGATTCGGGAAGTTATCGGCCAGGGCCTATGTTGAAGGTGCCATCCTGGCATTTGGCTGGTGTGACTAACAAGGAAGGATCACGGTTCTCAAACACACAAATCATATTCAGACCTAATGCATCGCAAGCAACATAGCGAGATATGTAGATTACCAAAATTTAAGGTGCCATGGTCCAGGGGGAGGGGAACTAGGGGCTCCGGAACCTCCAATGTCACTAAAATGTCTATAAAGGCAGTAGTGAGGTTTTAATGGAATATCTTGAAAACGAGAAAAGTAATCAAAATAAAATTTGCACAAATTATAACTGACCACAAGTAGTAACAAAAACCATAACCAGTGTTGCCATTTAGGAAGCAGTGTTGTCAACACAGAACAAAGTTACAACTTTTTAAATAGCATTATATACCAATTAATGCACAGTGGAAAAGTACTGGCAAAATAAAATAAAATAGTACAAGTTGGTTACACAGTGTTGCAAACTATGTAAGATATATAAGCAGAAAGCTTTTGGGCTACAAAATATATGTAGACACAGGCCAATATGCTCGTATCTGGAATAACAGTAAAACGCTAATCTGCACGTATACTACCGAGGGTTGGGGAATAGTGCAAGCATTGTCACCACTGAATGAAACCACGCGTCAAGTAAGATATATTTAAAAGGCACTAGTAATAAAAGAACATTTTGAACGCTGGTACCATAGTGTTGCAATCTTCGTTTTGGCGTGATACCTTCCATAGTTTGCAACACTGTGCAACCAACTTGTACTATTTTATTTTCCATTACCAGTACTTTTCCACTGTGCATTAAGTAGTATATAATAATATTAAAAAATGTAGCTTTGTTCTGCGTTGGCAACACAGCTTCCTAGATGGCAACACTGGTTATGGTTTTTGTTACTACTTGTCGTCACTTATATGTTGTTCAAGTTATATTTCCATTACTTTTCCCGCTTTCAAGATATTCCATTAAAGCCTCACTACTGCCTTTATATACATTTTAGTGACATTGGAAGTACCGGACGCTTAGCTCCCATCCCTATGGACCATGGCACCTTAAATCTTGGTAATCAACATAGCTCGTTATGTGGCTTGCGATGTATTAGGTGTGACTAGGATTTGTGTGTTTGAGAACCGTGACTCTTCCTTGTGACTAAAAGTCCTCAGTAAGGATGGTCTCCCGCTAGGGCTCGAACCCACGACCTCCCGAATACAATACCAATGCTTTACCACTGAACTGCTGTAATAATTATATCAATTAATCAGCATGAGACAAGAAGGTTATAGTACCCACCATGATTACAAACTTCTCACATATAAACTGTCGCAGAGCGCATATCTAGTTAGCTTGACTGAGTAGAAAGAGTACAACGAGGAATAAGAAACTCGTGACAGGAAAATCCTTTGAGGGGTGGGGCTAGCGACAGGAAAATTCTTTGGTCTGTGTTCGTAGAAGAAACGGGTGAATTTTGGCGGGGAAAAATGGCTTGTGACAGAAAAATCCTTTGGTCTGTGTGTTCGTAGAAAATTACAGGTGAATTTTGGTGAGAAAAAAGCTCACTTTAACAACGACTGAAATTAAAGATAGCGGCAGTGATGACATCATGAGCAACGTAGATTGATTAGAGGTGTGTTAAGGTGACCTAGACCGCGTTTGTACAAGATTGTGAGCTAAATTTGGGGAGAGCAGTTACGTAATGCTTTATTTGAGCTGTTAGAAAATTAAGAAAACGGGGTTGATGCTGACGTCATGAGCCACGTAAGTTAGCTAGGCCGTGTTTGTACAAGATTGTGGGCTAAATTTGGTGGGGAATTGCGCAATGATTTATTTAAAGTTTGTAAGAGTTAAAAGAAGATGACGCTGATGATAAGCCAGGTAGGTTGGTTGTGGAGGAGGTTAACTAATTTATCAAGATTGTGCCTTAAATTTTGTGGCCAGTTGTATAATGCTTTTATTCCATTTTCGTAACACTGTGGTGAAAGAAAGGACTCGAACTTATTAAAAGTAACGCGTTTCAGCTCTGGCTTTTATACTCGAGTCGAATTTTTATCCCTACCAACCCCTTCAAATTGAAAATCCTGGCAGAAACCCTGTAGTGTGCTTAATAGAAACTGTAGTTCCTGTCCTTAGAATTCACGGACACGCTCCAAATTGAAAATCCTAGCAGAAACCATGTAGTGTGCATAATAGAAACTGTGGGTCCTGACCTTAGAATTTACGGACCCCCTTGAAATTGAAAATCCTGGCAGGAACCCTGTAGCCTACTCGATAGAAAGGTGTAGGTCCTGTCCTTTGAATGGACATTTCCGGTAGTATTTTTTATTGCAATAAGAAATTCTTCTATTAAGGTAGACTACGGAAAACTTTATTTTCTTTCTGTGATGCATTGATCAAGAGTAATAAAGACTTGCTTCAAAATAGTCTCAGCCTTGCGCTTAATTGGGCGCCGCCATGTTATGACGTCTGCCGACTGCTTGTCATTAACATACAGATGGCATTTGATTTGTTAGTATTGTTTAAAAGAGATAGCAAAATGGATCGAAATAAATAGTATAAGTGGTGAATAGCGCTTCTGTATGCCTTAACATGTCATTTAGTTCGTTTTATTCATTTAAAATTGATTTTTACTTTTAATACTTTTTCAGATATTGATATATTTTGGTAGCTTCAACACTAATTTATAGCAGCTCGTTTTTAATGCTTAAACCATAAGATATCTTCTAATAATGCTCTTTAGAACTCTTGTATTTAAAAAGAATTACCTATTTTCCGGTAAAATAAATGTGGGTTTTTACGTTCGACAATCGTATACTTTTCTAATGAATGCTAGTGAAGCATTTTTCAAGAACTTAAAAACAAATTAATTAATAGTGATAGTTACTGCCACCTGTTAACAATTTAACGTACTACTTGTAGCCCGTGAATATATTGAATAGTTTTAATATGTCATTGTAAAAAATAATAATAAAGGCCTGTAAGAATCAAAAACGTATATTGAAACTTTTACATTGAAGTTACTCTTGTGTTTCGTGAAGTAAAATAAAATACGACCTTTGATAGGATTCGAACAACCTTAGGTAAAAGTATAAAAAGTTAAAAGTTGCATGCGCCAACCAATTGCACCAAACTGTCAAGACATCAAAAGTTATGCAAATCATCAATAAGAAGAGCACTGCAAGTTAAGACTGCCCCCTGTCATTGTTTCGACTAATTTTTGTTATTAAAAGCATGTTTTTATGTTTTAACTTATTGAAGTGTGTTCTGCAGATTTGTACATTCATTATTTCGTTAAGTGATGATGTAAATGTTGTTTCTCTTTTTTTGTTTTTTCGTCCTAAAACTTCTGAACAAGGAACGTAACATAGGGAGAAGCGTATAGCTTCGGAAAAAGTACGGATTGATTACGTCAAACCAATCAGAGGATGAGTTTCGTTGTATGACGTACGAAATTGAATTCTCAGTGTTTCATGCTATATTACTACGTAACAGAAAACCGTAGCGTTGAAATTTCAAAAACATTATACATTATTTAATCTGATGTACACAACCAAATTAAAAAATGTAAAATATATAAGGACGGGGAAAATGCAAATGTCCATTCACGAAACCGCTCAAAATTTAAAATCCTAGCAGAAACACTGTAGCGTGCTAGATAGAAAACTGTAGGTCCTGTCCTTAGAATTCACGAATCTCCTTCAAATTGAAAATTCTGGCAGAAACAATGTATAGGCCGTGTCCTTAGAATTCATGAACTTGTTAGGTTCCTTCACGCTGCTTACTCTAAACTTAACTTCTCAAACTACACAAGTCTAAGAAACGTTTAAAACCATCCACATATAATTAGAAAAAATATTCTTTTCCCTATTGCGACGGATATTCAGGGACCTAACGGAGGACACTTAATGTCCACGGTTCGCTTCTACTACTTTCTTTGAGATCTATATGAGACTTTAAACGGCCGCCAGGCCGTATCCGGCCAAAAAAAATTAGAATAAACAAAATAATTAGAGGTAGAATGTATGATGAATAATTTGTTAACTCCCTGGTCAGGTTTACGCAGATTTCAATGGCAAACTCTAAAGGCTGGAATAATACTTACTATCTGGAAATAACAATACCTCTATTAGCTTAGTGAGGGATAATATAACGTTTTATTTGAGAACGAAATTTGTACAATAGAGGAGGAACGATTTCTCTATGGACTTTGGCTCTAAATGTTGAAATGAGGGACAAAACTTTATATTACGGTTAAATTATAGGCTAGGCGATGAATATTTTGACTCAGTACTTTCTTTCTACAAACTGAACCGTAACCAACATAAAACGAATCACTTTATCTGTTTAAATAACTATATAATTCCCGTAGTTCCCAGTTTCTGGAACAAAACAAAAATCATTGAATTATTTCTGATTGAGATTTCTATTCAACACGGGTTCCTTGCTGGTACTCTATATCAATTTGTTATCTCATATATATATATATCGCTCAACGAAACACTCAAAAAATATATAAATATAAATATAAATATAAAAAGCTTTTTCGTGTGTTCTCCACATTCTTGTAAAAAAGAAAATAATAATCGTGAGCCGTCCTGAACAGAAATTTTGCCTGATAAGATCAGACAAAAACTTTCTCTACCAATCTAAATAGAATGGATTTCTATAGAGACGCTCCCTGGATTTCTATAGAGACTTCTATCTAAAAAGACAGATTTTTTTTAGGAAACATGTCCAAAACTTTTGAACCACTCTCCCGGGGGTTTGGTCATCAATTTTTTAGGGAAAGATATAACTTTGGGGAAGAATCTGGTATGGGGCCCACACCATCAATTTTCTGTATTTCATACACATATATTCCTTTAGCACCGAACTTTGCTATACTTTTACTACCGCTGATCAACGAAGTATATTCTATTAGGAGTATCAGCACTCTACGTTAATAAAAATTGCAGTAACTGAAATGAGATATTCTACTTTCTCTTTTTCTCTCTCTTAAAAATCTCAATCTAAACCTAGGCCTATTCCATTATCTTTACTCCGCGGAAGTATGCCAGAAACACGTCCCAAGCTCGAACACACAATTTCTGAAATCTTACTAGCTACCTCATAAGAACATTATTTAAATCAATTTATGTGCTGCACACGGTCAACGCTGATAAAAAAAAGGACGAAAGAATCTTACACCAAAATTTCTCAGGACTCGCAATACCAAACATGAAACTTACTCATTTGGTGATTCTTTCTCCACACACTATTACCTGTCCATTTTCAATATTTTCTTTCTTCGAGGAATGAATGCGGCCTCGACACTGCCATTTACATAAACCCTCACTATACTCAACAACCACACACTTCCGCGTTCCAACGTTCTCTCTCGAGCTGCTTCTATCTCCAGCCGCTCGCTTCTCTCACAGCCCTCTCTTCTCTCCTGTGCAGCAAGGAATCCAGCTAATCACGGCCGCTATTCAAAACATCTGACTTCCTCTCTCCTCGTTTGAATCGCTGACGCGAGAGGAAGAAAGCAAAATCTTGGCGCCTTCTGAAAACTGTCTCCCTAACTGACCCCCAAAACCTACGTGACTATATGCGACCAACGCACTCTGCTATTCCCCTCTTTCCCCTCCAAGCAATAAAACAGATTTCGGAAAGAGGGCAACTACTCCAAAATCCACGCAAAGACGAACTTTTAAGAGCCCCAAAATACTTAACGTTGTATCCATAGAGAAATCGTTTTGCAGCTTCAAATACATAATATAAAATGAATAAAAGATTAAATGAATTCATATATATACATCACTAAACACAATAATTTCAGATATCACATTATTAATAAATGTAAGTGATTATAAATGAAGAAAGAAGAAAAAAATGAAAGAAAATAAGGCTAGAGATTTCGGGCTTTCTGTATGGGATGTGATTAGTTTAGTTATTTAGCTGGCCAGCTAGCAATGGGAAGGAGGGTGTTAGAAGAAAGGAAACACATTTAAATACACACAAAAAAATTAAACATAATATGTACAAATAATATTTAAGTTTCCTTATCACCCTGAAACCTTCCTCATTAAATCAACTGAGTTCATTATGTCTAGTACAGGGTGATTAAAAACTCAACCTCCACTATTCACATTTGGAACTCTCGACAATGCCATGCAAGGATCATAACAAACAATACTTATTTTTTACAGGGAAACTTTATAGCAAAAGTGTATAAATTCTGTCCTTAGAAGATTAAAAATAACAATTCAGGCATTCCGCTGAAAATGAAAACCTCTCTTAAACATTGTTTGGAACTTACTTTAGGAAAAAAAAATGAAAATATTTCTCTTTAATTCACACAAAGATGCCTCATGTGGATTATTGTAACGTAGTGCTTGCCAACCTGGATGATGTACACACGTACCGGCTACAGCGCATTCAAAATGCTTCAGTGCGTTTTATATTTAATCTTAAACATTATGATCATCTAACATCTTATTTCAATAGGCTGCAATGGTTAAAAGTCTCACAACGACTGGAGTGGCATTCTTTAGTGCTTCTATTAAAAATTCTACGCGATCGGCAACCTTCCTATCTTTTGCAACGTTTTAAGTTCCTAAGCGATCATCACAACCGTGACACTAGGTCTCGCGCAAACCTATTACTTTCTATTCCTCACCATAACTCATCCTTTTATTCGAAATCCTATACAGTTTCTGTATCCTGTAAGTGGAACAGACTGCCAATTTCCATCAGAGACTCAACTTCATTAACAAGTTAAATCTATGCTTTACAGCTACCTCTTAGAGCAACACAACTAAGATATATTTGAATAGTATTCTCTCAAATCGTCAATTTATATCAAATAAATACTAGTATCCCTTTAGCTGTCAATGTAAATTTAATTGTAAGTCGATAATGTTAGTTTATATAAATTCTCATGGTGCTCATGGCATTGCATTTATACCTATATTTTTCGTGTATGTGTGTGTGTGTGTATGTGGTTAGTGAACTTTAGATTATCTAAAATCTATAGTGTAGATAAGTTTTTGTTTTGTATCCTCTCTTTTAGTTTTTGCTTTATTTTGTTTACATTTATGAATTTCGTTGTATTATAAATTTCTTCCATCTTATAGTAGTGTTTACCGAAACTGTTAATTACTCTCTTTGTATTCATGGTTGAGTGGTAGAAGAGGCCATAAGGGCCTTAACTTCGCCATGTAAAACAAGACGTAAATAAATAAAAAAGATAGGAGGGTAGTGTAATAGTATCTTACCTTTGAAACTAAGTAATTAAGTCCTATTTGAAGCAAGTGTCACATGTTTGCTTTAGTACGGGGTTGTCAACTATAAGAACAGGAACTCCGCACGTGGTTTCTATGAAGCTCGCTCTTCGAAACTAGCTCCTACGTCATAATGGTTCGGTAGTGATAATATCCCCTTGAGTGAGAGAGTTGAATTTTTCCAGATGATTAAATGGAAAATACCAGGCTAATTGTATATGGTAGGGATATAAGGATGAGAAGAGTGTAAAATTTAAGTTCATTCATACTGGAAAAAACTTGTTCTTTTTAATTGAGCTGTTTGATTGTATCAACAGGATAGAAGGAAGTGAAGAGGTGGATATTCCAAGTTCAGTGAAAGAAAATGTGTAGCTTGATTGACTCTCAGACCTTGAGATATGAATAAACATGTTTTCCTCATTAAAGGCATGATAAATAAAAATTCCGGAAAGATTTGAAGTGAAAATACTAGATTGTACTTTCAGCTTAACTGAGCATGGAGTTTTGTAAAATGGTTGCTCGTGCAGCGTAAAAAAAAAAAATCTCCTAGTTCTCAAAACATGAATCTCTCGCGTGATCATGGAATTTTTGGAAAACACATTTCGTCATTGAAAGTGGATGACTCCTTGTTCAGCATGAAAACCATGACTTTCTACTTCAATAACAGTTGACAGAACTTGAACCCTCTGACGTCAGTGCTCATTGAGGGAGGAATAGAAACTAGCTGACTAACTAGATGCATGGAAAAATACTTCTTTGGGAGCTCGCGTGGGGATTTCACATATGATTTTCCGCTAACTCTTAGAAAGAGGAAAATATCTTGTTTAAATTTGATTTGGATTTTCCCATGAGTGAAATAATCACTTCAGAGATACTGACGCCTGAAAATTGAAGAGAAAAAAGTAGATGCATTCATAACGTAACTGAAATTTTGAAACATCATTCAAATCTATTTATTTCTATATTATGCAGGTTGACTAATTTTCAAATTCAATCACTCGTGTAATTCTGAAGAAGTGATTCTGCCGAATCAGCCTATGTGATGGTCCCCCCCCCGAAATCATCGAGAACACCCCCAAAGTTGTCAGACCCACTAAAATCCTCACAATATCAACATTAACAACATCAACAACATCAACATTAACAACATCAACATTAGATCGTGAGTGAAAATTTGACGTGGTCAGTGACTCTGTCAGGAGGGTGTTAGTCCCCAAATCTTCGAGAACACCTCCAAACTTCATTCATGCGCTAAAATATGAATGTTTTTACTTATGGAGGAGTAGGAAAAAGTGAAAAGTATTTTATCCCACATACTGGAATAAAATGTAGAATGCTATCTCCACACTGCTTCTAAATATTTACGAAAAGCAATAGATAAAAACATAGCAAGTTACTTAGAAAGTTACATTTTTATCATACAATCTAAGACACACGTTCTATCTTCGCTTCATGATTTAAAAGAGTGGCTTTAGAAGTAATCCACTAATGTACTATACCAAATGGGGTAAACATGTATAAAACCAAGGACTTTTCACGTGTTCACTACGTGGATGGCATACATAGAAAGAAGAACTATCGTAATTGCTATGATGACATCCTTGCTGCTTGATTTCGAAGTAAAGATTGTGTTTGTGAGAGTTGTACGTAGCTCTGACTTTTCCCCATGTTACATATCTTTTTTGAATTAGTTAGTTGTTGTCACAAGCCTGATGTTTATATTACGGGGAAAAAACATCTTGTAGGTAGAGGCTAGGGTTGGTGTTATTTACCGAGGGGCAGATAAAAACTTTTCAAATGACTAAATGACAAGATTTCCTCTGCTAACTGGATGGGCTAGATTCATTTTTCACATTCGAACACACATGGAAATGTGGAGAAATATCTTGACGTCACAAAAGTATGAAGGTTGTTGCTTGTAATTGTACCCCTAGTTTGGTTAGCTATTGCATTCAATGAGGTGTTGAATTTTGAAAACATACGTCTTGACGTCAGAGATGAATGTCTATATAAGATGGTTAAATTCCTAAAACACTTGAATTATAAAATAGCTACTCTTTGTAATTGTTATATAAGATGTTCTTGTTATAACTTTAAGCCTGACGTCAGTGATCTATGAGGGGGAGGATAGAGGCTGGTTGGCAAGATCATTTTAATGGCGTGAGAAATACGTGTTGAGGTCAATGGGATCATTGCTAAGACCTAAATTTGGCTCAGGATAATTGTCTAGCAGAACTACTGCTCAAATCATTATTTAAGTTTCACCCTGAACCTTAGATTAATTTTATTTATTTATATATTTATTTATTTTACATCATTGAGGAATAGATTTGCCATATATATAGTCAGAATAAAATACAGTGCGATACAATATAAGCGGTACTAATGAACAATAGATAAAATTAACAATATATAGCCTAACTAAAATTTTAAAAACCATTACATTTTCAAGTCTAGTATGATGATTAATCATTGTACAATTTAGAGACATAGAGCCTTAGATAACTATTTCCCCAGAGAGTTGAAGAATTTCTCTATTTCGTTTAGAACATATCATTTGCACTCAATCAGAATTTTTTGACTCGGTCGTCAAACTGTTTAATATTTAAGCATTTATGGGAGGAAGGTAAAAAATTAAAAAAAAAATTAAAGCCAATATAATCGAAAGCTTCATGGATAATTCCAAGTCTTCTTCCAGGTAGTGAGATTAAGTCTTTATTTCTAGTATTGTAAGTATAAAAAGAAGAAGCCGTTTTAAATTTGGATATATATTGTTTTGCGTATAAAAGACATTAATGCATAAATAAACATCGAGATGTCAGAATTCCTAGTTTCTTAAATTCTCCCCTACAAGTTTCATTTGTATATAGGCCCGCCACACAACTTACGGCCTTTTTCTGCCACACAAAAACATCGTGACAACCTGTGAAATTTCCCCAAAAAAGTATGCCTAACGATATTACGGAATGAATCGTGGCAAAGTATACCATCCTCAAGTGATTTTGTGATAGAGTGTTTTTAAGCCTGAATAGTAGGTATACGTTTTTGGCATTTTTTTTTCATAGTTCTTTTGTATGAATTCTCCAGTCCAACTTCGGGTCTAAATGAATTCCCAAAAGTTTGACTGATTTTAAGTCATTGAAATTTAGCAGGCCGTTATTTAGTGAGAATAATATAATTTCCGTTTTATTAGTATTGAGAAGGAGATTATTTTCATTATATCAAGACTTAGCTATTTCTATATTGACTTTAGACGCCTTTATTAACTTATCCAGATCTCTTTCATTAGATATGAGAGTCGTATCGTATGCTAAAAGTACAGACTCACAAGGCACATTAGATGAAAAATCATTCATATATACCAAAACACAAAAGGTCCTAGTAGCGATCCCTGAGGCACACCCTTGTTCACAAGTAACGTTTTGGATAATTTATCGGAGACCAACTGTTTCTTGTCAATCAAATAAGTTTGAATTAAGGCCAAGTCCCTACCTAAGATGTCCAAAGTGTACAACTTTTTTAATAGTATACGATGAGAAATCATATCCAAAACTCTACCTAAATCAAGCGCAGTTAGAGTGGTATTAGCTCTACTTTCAAAACTTGTATAGATTTGGTCGACAATTCTTTTTTAAGGCATCCGTCGTGAATCTGCCAGAGCGAAACCCAAATTGGTTCTAACAGAGAAGATAATTAGTTTCAAAATGTGAAACTAATTGCTTTAGCAAAATTCTTTCAATAATTTTGGAAAATATCGGTACCAATGCTATGGGACGATAATTTTTGGGATCCTTTGGGTCCCCTTTTTAGTGGATTGGCACCACAATAGATGTCTTAAGACAGTTTGGAAAAATACCTTCCAATATAGTCCAATTTATTAATTTAGTAAGAGGGAATACAATTTGATCTATGGTATGTTTAACGATATAGCTGGACAGACCCTCAAAGTCCTCAGAGTATTTCGTCTGTAATTCACTAACAGCTTTGAGAACATCATTCTCATCCACAGTTAGAATCTAAAATGCTTATTCATAACAGAGAGATTGTTCAAATGTCTGGTACTATAATATGTATTTTCAGGGGTACTATTTATAAAGAGTTGATTAAAATCATCAGGTGAAATACAACCTGTCTACCTTTTCGAGCTTCAAGATTTACAATGGGCCATGCTTTCGCAGTTTTATTTATAGCAGAGTCAATGAGTTGATCATTATAATTAATCTTATCTCTTTTAATTTCAATTTTATGTTGTTTTTTTTTTAAGTTTTTTTATCAGATTTATAGTTGAAATACTGTCCTATCCCCATTACCTATTTTATTGTACAGTAACAGAAGTTCTTTTTTCATATTGCTAAGTTTTCCATCATACCATTTGTTATTTCTCTTATATCTTTGATGGGAGGGTGAATTAATTTGGTTTTAATCGGACAGCAAACTGCAACAGCCTTATAGATACATTGCGTAAATATATTCCAGGCCAACTCCAAATTGGAGACAAAAGATAAATGCAGCTGGGGATCATGTTGCATTAAATAGTTTTTTAGGGTTAATATATTGGACTCTCGTAATTGTCTATGTTTTATTTTGTACGAAAAATCAATTTCCTGGTTTAAATTTCTTGACTGAAGAGAGATTCATAGCCCATTATGGTCAGAAAGCTGTGGTTGAAATGTACCACAATTTATGTTTGAATCATGTTGATTTACCAGAGCATTATCAAGACACGCATAGTTTCTGGTTTAGATATTTTAAACCCAAGGACATAAACAACCTTAAGTATTTCTAGTTTCCTTAGTTGTTTTGAATATATTGACATTGATATCACCAATAACACAAAGAGTATAGTTTTTAAATCTATTCAAGTAACTAATCAATGTAACCAAACTTTCATGGAAATAATGTAATGGAGAATCTGGAGTACGGTAAATTGATATCAAAATCAATTTGCCACTATGTTCAATCGTACCTACTATTTCAAAATGTTTTTCAATATATAAATTTTCCAATACTAAGGGTTTGAATTTGCACTTTATATCCTTGCGAATAAATATATTAACACCACCATGGAAAAACCCATTTCTGCAATAAGACGTAATTAGTATTTAATTCTTGGGAATATACAAAGTAATTTCATTCTCATTGAGCTAATGCTCATTAACACATAGTATATCACAAGGTAGTTCTTGTAACGTAAGTTCCAGTTCATTCAATTTGCTTCTTAAAGATTGCAAGTTAATGTGTATAATGAATAATCTAGAAGCAATACAATTATAAGGTATGTTGTTTTGGAAAAAGTCAGAAATAAATTATTGTGCATTGGTAGAAATTGGAGTTAAGTTAGAAAATTTTACCTGCCAACACTCTTGTACCAAGAAATTTATTTCATCGACTAACATACTTTTCCCAATTGTCTTCAGATGCATACCATTTCTAGTAAAAAATATCTTTCCAAAGTTATACATGTCAATTGTTTCAACGAATTTACAACGATTTCTAAGCTTGCATATGTATTGATTTACTGCTCTAATTTCAAAATTTACGCAGGACCATTTGGGAAGGTCATTTCTCTGTGGAATAGTGCCTATAATTACGTTTGTATGGGATAGTGACTTCAATAAAATGTTAATTTGCTTTTTCACATTACGGCTTTCAATACAATATATATCGTTTGCCCCCTCCCCTACCAGAATAATTATCAGATCATTTTTATTAAAATCCTTACATTCACTATCTGTATTTTTAATTACTTCGGCAATTTAAGTACCAGGTTTTACAAGACCACTTATCTTATAAGGGTATACCCTTGTAAGTCTACTACCCAGTTCTCTTCCATGACTATCTGCAAATTATTTCATATTTCTAATTCTATTATTATCTACATAGACCCAAAGTTGATGTTTTCGTTACCTTAAAATTAACCTGAGGATATAAAGGAAACCTAGTTCTAATATTGTCTATGTTTACACCACAGTACTGAACATTGTGGGAACGATTACCATCAGTCATACCTTCTAGTTATCCTTTACTATTTAGTGAGTCACATTGGGTTCCCGTACTATTTTTTGAGTCAATAGATACATCTTTTAAATTTATTACATTTTGCAGATTATTTTCTGAACAATTGTAGATCGTATTTGGTTGGGTTTTCTCCTTTAACAGTTTACCATTCTCTTGTTCCAAGCCGGAAATCACCGAATTCAATTTGTCAATTTTTGACTGACAATCTACAATTATATTATTCAATAACTATGTCTGTACAAAACAGTACTTTTCCTTTCAAAATACAACCTATCAGACTTTATTTTCTCCTTTAAGATATTGGTATCTTCTTGTAAGTCATTTATCCGTGCATCGGTCACCGCAGCTTTTCTTTTTTAATCCAATAATAACAGAGCAATATCCTCTATTCTTTTGTCCTCATCTAGTTTAGCATCTGTCAACTCCTGTGAGACTTTCCCTATGGCAGTTTTTATAAAAACGTCAACCAGGTTCAGAAGATTTGTCGTGTATAATTCTTCTGGATCTTCCCCGGTACCCAACTCAATTATTTCACTGCAAAATTTCATGTGAACTATTGAGATGTCGAACTCCATTTTCCGTAATTTACATTCGAGCTTTTCCAGGTCGATATCATTTACTTGTATTTCTTTACTCATAAAAGATTTATTTGCGTTCCACTCTGTACGCTTTAGTAACCCGATGTCAGCTTCATTTATATGTGCATCTACACAGTATATTTGTTAAGTCTGAAACGCTTTGGGAGACATTTCCAGTTACACAGTCACCATTTACACTGTTATTACTTACGGGGTAGAATTTAGACTCACCTTGGGGTGAGCAGGGCACAGAGCAGAGCCTCCAGTGCTCCTGTATAGACGCGAAATCCACTACTTCATTACATTTGGAGCAAGCAATATTATTACTGTGAAATTCTCGAATATGTAAGTTTCTCTCTAGATCATTACCAAAAATCAGATGTTGATGAAGAGCGCACTCCTTGTGTTTGAATGGAAATTTTTCAGAATTTCCAGTTTTTGTTTTTTCGATGACGAAGACACATACTTCTTTGAATTTGCGGTTCTTTTTATTTATTTTTACGGGAAATTTTAAGATCATTCGCCTCTATTTTATCACCAAACGATTCCAAAGTATCACGTTCCGACATCTTGACCAAATAATTAAATGGTTATTTTTGATGCAAGCTCTAACTTTCCACTAGAAACAAAACAGACAAAACCAATATAAATATTCTGCACCAACACTGACCAATAATAATACCTCGGTCACTGTTCCTACAGGATCGAGAAGATCTACTTCCAAAAAGAAAGAGAAACACTTATTTGTCATCGAGTCAGGCTAATAGAATCTGCAGACAAGACACAAAATGGCTGCGAATCTATATATCGGCGAATGTCTCATTTCTGTATTGACAGAAATTGTGATGACGTCAGACTTACCTACTTGTGGAGAAAAACACGATTTAACCGTGTGTGCAATAAAAACACCGTACCTGACCTTACCTAACCTCCAAGTGCCCAGGGTCACTAGTTTAATTAAATTTCCTAATATATATATATATATATATATATATACGAGAAGTTATATTTCGTATAGAGAAAATAAACAAAACTAGACCAGGATTCGATCCAGGGTCCTTCGGATTCGCTATCCGACACTCTACCAATAAGCTAAATTGGCAACCTTTTTTAAAAACTTTTATTTCCGTAATGCTATACAAAAAGGCCTATAGAACAGAAATTTAACCAAAACAAAAGGAATGTAACAATTCAAGAACCCTCAACGTCAAACAACACAAACGGATAGCACTCCCTTCCAAAATTAACAGTCCATTATTCCAGGTTATATAAAAGTACAATATGGAGTGTGTGTGAATTGCATTAATACAACGCACGATAATAACATGCGTATTTTTTCTTAATTTGATCCAAAGGAATCGTCCAAAATTTCATGATCAGTCTTTAAACATACCAGTCACTGGTCACAATCACGCGTTCCAGTTTTAATATATATAAAGTAGTAGCGATAAGCCACATAGAAAATTTACGTCGAGTCGGGGGAAAGTAGCGATAGAAGGGACGTCGAAAAATATCATCACATTTGATATCTTGTATAGGAATACGGTTTATTCGACCGTAAATTGCTTGAAATTTGTGCCATATATACATTATCTTTTCACAAGTTATAATATTGTGAAATAATATTTCGGAGGTACCACATGATGAACACGCATCCGTGTTGGATATTCCTTTCTTATGTAAATTGATGCCAATTGGGTCCATAAACCTGTAGAAACATTTGACGATGTAGTTTCGGTTGGTCTGATAAGGATGACATTTAAACACACATTGACCCAATCGGACTCAGAACATGCGATAGGAATCGAAGCATCTTGGCGAATGGATTGCATAATGTTGTCAGGAAAGAAAAGAAATGTTTGACAGAAAAGTCCTCTATATGCACCCGACTTATCACCGCATAGGCGAACATCAAGTAAATGTCCGCAAACACTTGCATAGGATCTCTAATATTGCGGATATTGAGAGGAGGCGTGTCTTCCAAATGGCGAATGGCTAATAAACTTGCATCATACGTAAGAGTGTTTTGATGGAGAGTCATTACTTGCAAAAATCGGTGCAAAAGAAGAGCCTGAGCTTGACTTTGGACGTCTTTCAGATTGATCCCACCATTTGCCATTGTACGATACAAAAGAGGACGAGGAGTGCGTAACATCTGACCTTTCCAGAGAAAGTACCCAATCACTTTGTGTATCTCTGCCTAAAATAGTTTAGAAAATGGCAAGATTTGAGCTCGGTAGTGTTGTATGACCACGTATTTCATTTTTTAGTTTCGTTCTTTTCTTATATTTTTTCTCAACAGTGTATTTAATTTTGTACAGCTTAAGATTTATATTGTATTAATTCTAAGACTTGTCTCGATGTTTACGAATTATGATCAATAGCTATTATTGTATCAAAGCTCCAAGGTAATTATTCATCTTTACATAACAACGTAGAACAGATGTGATAGTGATATCATTTCCGTTCCCATATACAATCCTAAATTACGAACTACCGTGTGACACTTCAATTCAACCTTGACTCACAGGAACTCTGAAATATTACAAGACCCACGTGACGTCCAGACACAATATGTCATGTGAACACCAATAATATAATTTTACAAGAAATGAATAAGACTTTACCTTGAACGAATGTGACTCAATATCCTCCAAGAAAATGACTTAATCTCACCTTGAATAACTCTAATCTTCCCACGAGAAACAGACAATGTCCTTTCTTTCTTTCGAAAACAAACATATATAAATTTGAGTGAAACCGAATATCGAGACCGCAGAGACCTCAGAGACCCCATACACCTCTTAGAACTTAGAACAGAACAGACAACAGACGAAACGCAGTCATCTATATACGCATATCTACAGCTGAAAATCATCTACAAAACTTACTTCAATTTGGACTTAGAATTCTTCATATTGGGTTTAAACACGATTAAACCATCAACAGAGAAAGTGATTGTTTATTTTACGAAAGTGCATCCATCACATCATCCATCAGCTATAAGTCATCTTAAAATTTTGAAGGTACGTTGCTAACTCTAAAATTATCTAAAATGGTATTGTTATTGTTTCGATATAATTTGGTATTTGGGGCTCAGCTTAACTATTCTAATCTTGTTTTATTTTATCTCAACTTAGCTTAACTTAACTTAATTTCATGTATTTGTTAATCGTATTTAGTTTGATTCATGATTCATAACGCCGTCACCGATATGTATTGGCATCTCTTATTTACGTTTAATGTTCAGATATGTAACTTGTGTACTTCAGATACTTATCAAAGACCAATAATTAATGTCTTATTAAATGTTCTTCAGTATTTTCTCGTCACCAGCCAAATCCGATAAAGAAGGTGTATATCGCCTTTCATCTAGGTATCATGCCGGTAGCTTGGACACGTCCCGTGAAGTACAGCGCCTTTGTTATAGTTTAGACCTCTCGCATACGCCCTCATAACAGTCTTAATGACCCCCGGACTCAGTCTCTTATCAGTAGTATAGTTTACTGAAAACAATTATATGCAAAAAGCGAACTCGATCCAATATGGAGGTCAAGCAGTCTTTGTGATAAAATAGATCCGTGATCACCATCTGAAGAAGCGCCTGTCCATTTCGATCAATCATATTCTTACTCTCCGCTGACCAAACAATACCTAAAACCTTCACAGTATCCTGAATATTCACACTATGTTTTAAGGATTGACTGATGGAACTCTGTAACTCCAGTGCTTGAGATTTAGCTGGGTTTTGTTTAATGCCGTATACCTTTTCAAACACCTTCAGTAGATTTTGAATGGCTATGAATTCTTGATCATTTTGAATCACATAACTGACGTCATCGGCATACGTAGCACAGAATAAATTATTCGTAATTAATCTTATTAATCTGATGAACCGCCAATGCGAAAGATACCATCCCGATGGTGAAAAACTGAGCGGCGCAAGAGCACCCTTGGAGACCGCCGGATTGTAAGGAGATGGTATGACAAAGTTTCCCGTTTAATAACAATCGCATCGAGCGATTTTGATAGATCCATTGAATGAGAGAAATGAATTTATCTGGAAAGTTAATCAATTTCAGGACAGAAAATAAATACGAATGACGAATAGATTTATGAGCCCGCGAAAAGTCTGATTGTAGAAAAAGGAGAGGAAAGACTGTCCCTCCTTTAGCGTGTCACAACATATCACGGATATTCATCAATTGTATATAAATTGGAACGGCGTCCTTTATCCCACCTTGATAAGGATGTACTACACTGGGTAACAATTGTGTAAGACGAAGAGATAGAACTTTCAGTAATATTTTGGCGTCAGTATTCTGAAGATGGATAAGACGACAATTATTGATGGTTGCAATATGATCAAGCCGGTTCGGTTTTTTCAATAAGACACCGATACTAGAAAAAAAGTCATATTAATGATTGGATGTGTCCAAAAGGAATTGAACACCACTGAAAGTTATTGCGCTACGTAGTTTTGATTTTGAAGGTACCATCCCAGGCCCACACCATCTTTCCCTAAGCTGGACGAAACATTCATCTGTTGCATGGCTATTTTAATTTCAATTTGAGAAAAGGCTTGAGATAATAAAGTCTGCTGTTGGGGGTTATCTGAGGTAATGCCTCAAGGCCGAATTCACGCAATATATATGCATCGGAGAGTCAGACGCTGCCGAAAAATTCAGAGCATATTGATCGTAGATAGCATTATAAATCCCCGGCCCATGTGATATCTGATCTTTTTCATCGCGAAAACTATTTAAAAATCTCTCTGCTTGTTTTTACGATCCCTGGTTACTGTATCTAACGTGCCGGTTTCCTTAATCCCACGTTTAGTCACGGATGTGCGTTGAAGTAAACCTGTTAATTTAAGTCTGTAATGTTATTAATTTTTCCTTGGATATTACGAACTTTCGGAACACATGACGTATCCCGTATTGCTCGATGGTTATATTCTTGTAGCAATGTCTGATAAAATTGCAATAATCGTTTAGTATCGTCATAATATGCACGAGTGAATTGTTTAAAGCCTGTAACAAAGTATTTTTTTTCTTTTTTTCTCAGGCCTGAATGGCCGTGCCACGTCCAAAATAACCTGCGCCTGCTTCTCGTATAAGATTACGAGAAACTTCAAAAAGTGCTCTGATTTTAAAAATTCTGGGTTTAATTTCCACAAAAAATTTTCGCAGGAGGAGGGATTCGTAGTCCTTGCTCAAGCACTGGAAAAGGTGTAAAGTTAAAGTCCAGAGGTCGTGGGTCTGATGCGCCACTTGTAGGAGGCACCTGTGGAAGAATTTCGCTTGAATTATCACGCCATTCGTTCGACATTAAATGTAAATTGTATTGGAATAATATAAATATCGAGGGGGAGTTTTCGTGATCTGCGAGAATGCTATTAAGCGCTTACCGTTATAAGTTTCATAGGGCAGGTTCTTATAGTAACCTTTCCGGACGGATACGATTGTGCCGCAACCGGGTAATGCTTGTTGGATATTTTGATCTGGTATTTCTAGAGGCGATGAGTATAATACAAACACGTGGTATTCTGGTTCAGTTTTCGAAGCGGGTAATCTGTGAATCACGTTATTAACCACAAAAAGTACTTCACCATTACATTTAAGCAAAATTTTGTCCACCGTGTCCGAGGTGTCCGCCTTCAAAACTAGTTTCTTTTTATAATTATCCAATTCTAAAGCTTGAATTTCGTGTTGTTGTAACTGTAATTGGTCTACAATCATATGCTGTACGTCCGCTATATTTGGTCGATGCGCTAACACACCAAAGTCGATTTCCACTGTATTCAATCTAACAAATTTTATGTTCGTCATATCCAAAAGTTATTCGCCAATTCAACTCCAAACACTGAAGCATGACTTCCACTGCACCACTCAACTAACAGCACCACACTCGCACAACGGAGCCACGGGAAGAACACCTGTCTCCCCTGACACCTAACAGCGACTGTGCAACTGAAAAGAAGCTGCTTCTTGGCACTCTTATTTGTCATTATATACAAGTAGCTACAACTAGCTAAGTATGACGCCATGACAATTTCTGTCAATACTGAAATGAGACACTCCAATACATCGTACATTAAACACAATGTTAACACAATGTTCGATGATCACTACACTAAAATTTAATGTAATCCCTGAATCCAAACTGCCACAAGTCAACCAGATATAAACTGCTGGTCAATAATCGAGTCGGAAATCAAGAATCGATATCATCACATCCAGGCACCCGGGAAATGCAAATGGCCGCCCATCTAAGTAGCCATGGACGTAAGATTATAATAGGACTAGTAACAAGCAATTCACTCAATGTTATAAAAATGGGACGGCTGAGAGTATAGTTTGTCATTCCAACATGGCGGATCGCGCATACTTCCTGGAAAGGAAGGAGACGATATTGTGAATGTGCAAATACATTTTAATTATCTAAATTTGTCCTTAACTACTAATTATTATAAAATAAGTGTTATTGCATTACACTTCCTTCTCAAGGGTAGTGATCATTCAAGTCTTGAAACCTGATATTATTTCACTATTATTATTGAAGAAAAAACCTAAATATTGCTTACCTGTTTATCCTAACACGTACCTCTTGGTCGGCTTTATCAGACGCAACCTTCACATACCTTAAATTATTTCACATAAATTAAAAATTTGTAATTAAAAGTGGCTCAATTAACATTCTAATGGCCAGTTGCAATGTTTTGGTCAATTCAACATGGCGGCAAGGCGCACTTCCGGTCCATAAATTTTGGCTTGTTACTAGTCCTATTATATTCTTACGTTCATGTAAGTAGCAGTTTCAATATAACATAGGGCTTGTTCGGAAATACATAACGAAGTTCACGGAATGTACGATCTTAACGCTGAAAATTACTTTCGTGAAATTCATTTTGTTCGTAATTTCCGAACGCTCCAAACCGTTCTCAGGATAACGATACACACCAACTTGCATATATAACCAAGAAATAAACGAAAATAGAAGGTGTGGCTATAAGTAGGGACATGAGGCTCAACATACGAAGCAAGTTAGTTTCTTGGAGAGATTCTCTTCCAACAATAACGTTATTTACCAACATGTAAGACCAATCTTTGGAGAAATTCCTTCTATTCACTTCAAATTTAATTTGTTACACTAGTATAACGAACTCAGCATTCTACTCGTTGCATTTGGTCAACAGTAGAATAAATCGATTCTCTTATATACAAGAATTATCTGGCTGAAGTTCTTACATATTTCTGCCAACTAAGTCACATTTACGGAACAAGAAAAATATTCCAATTACAGAAAATATTTAGAAGAAATTGCAAGGAATTAACATATAACGTCTTAGTCAAATTGTATTGCCAAGAAGAGAAACCAATATATAGACCAAACAACTTTAACTTTATTTTTATATGGGCCAGTTTAGTAACTTTAGACTTCGGTCCGTCACGATTCGCCTTTAGCTGTTAAAATCCACACACATGCCCCTGCCGGGACTCGAACCCGGGACCTTCGAGCTGATGGCCTATCGCCGCAGACCGCCAGACAAAACAACTATTTTAATAAATACTTGATAGTCCATCTTAGATGTCTAGATCTTAGATGTGGCCCTCAGCCTTAGATGTCTAAAGGCCACAAATAAAATTCAATTCAATTCCATCTTGTACAAGAGTCTAATGCTGCTTGCGGATTATAATTAAAACGTGAAAGAACGTGGTGCATTCAGGCTTTATGATAGCTAAAACAGCATGCCTTCCTTCAAGAACTTGTCGTTTAACTGAAATCATTAGAAAAGTCTGTCAGAATACACAGAACTGGAGAGTGTCTTTCATAAACGCAATAATTTTGTACTATACGACGTTATTCTTTCTTTTACTCAAAAAGCCTCTAGAAAAAAGCATTCTTCAATAATTTCATCTTTTACTGGTGGTGCTATCTAGTGGCAATCGTGACATCTAACAGCAATCCACAGCTCGAGAAAGTGTTAAATATGGGAAAGTAAAGATAAATCAATTGTTTAAGATAAACCGTTATATTAATCAGTTATGTACATTAGTTGTGTCAAAACTGTTCCCTACTGAAGAAATAGCAGCCATGGCTACAATTTTATACCTCTAGATGAAGCAAAATAAGATTACATGATGCGAAACGAGGTAAATTTATCATGCGGATGGTGGCCATGTTAATTTTAACGAAGTTCACGAAGTCAGAGCTAGTTCGTTTCGTGCGCGAACGAAATTAACTGAGAGTGACTTTCCGAACGGCTAACTAAATGAACGAACTTCACGAAAGTGGTTTCCGAACGCTTCGTGAGAGAACGAGATAACGAGTTAAACTCGTTCGTAGTTTTCGAACGAGCCCATAATGTACAAGTGTGTGCTAAGTTACCCGGTCATATCAAAGTTAAGAAAATATGTACACACCACTATGAAGAATACTATATGAAACTGTCAGCTAACTCAAGGAAGAAGAATTCCAAATAAAATTGTAAAAATAAACAAGGTGAATGCTCAGTTGACAATTTGTTTACAAAGTTTAAAAAGTCAGTAATCCACTCACCAGCCCGTTAATTGGAGAAAATCGTTCAGCAAATGATGCACTAGAAGTTCATGGTCAATTAATTATATACTTCAATGAACGTAAATTAATAACAATTCCATTCACAAAGCAGTTATTAACCGGAGCTCACCCGGAAACCTCGATTCATATCGTTTAATTGAATGACTACTAAAGACCATAAATAAAATTTTGTTACAAAGAATAGTACTACTAGTTAGTAACACAGACGTTTGATAGAATCAGTGCTCAAATTCATTAAAGAGAAAGTTTATGTATCTTTTTCAGAAACAGTGGTCATAGATACCCAATAGTCTTATAGTTAATAATTCAATCGTTTTAAATTTAAAATGTTCGTGCGATGTCTTTGATATGTTACATTAGTTAAGAAAGTTGATGTATCTTTATTAGAAACAGTGACCACAGATACCCAATAGCCATACAATTAACAATTGATTCGTTTTTAACTTAGAAAATCTTCTTGCAATATTTTTGGTCAGAAACAGTAACCACATATAGCCAATAGCGTTATAAGTGATTAGTAGAGTAATTTAAACGAAAACAATTGATTTATCTATACAATTCCTTATTTTAAATTTTGTTTGAGATATCCTGTTTGATACATAGATAGATAGATAGATAGATAGATAGACAGACAGACAGACAGACAGACAGACAGACAGACAGACAGATAGATAGATAGATAGATAGATAGATAGATAGATAGATAGATAGATAGATAATAATAATAATAATAATAATAATAATAATAATAATAATAATAATAATAATAATAATATTCACACTAGATGGGGCAATGGAAAAATTCCAAATCATTGAAGAATTGTTTACTGAAAGTATGATTAAGGTACAGTAGAAAATTATTGTATCAATGTACCAACTATTTTTAAGAATAGCTGTGGATTACAAGGATTCTTTTACTGACCTAATGTTTAGATACTTCCCCCACACTCAACAGTTGTCAACGATCACTATTGCAATTTGTTTTTAAGATCTTAGAGCAGATAAGATACATTTTTAAAACGTGGGAAAGGGCGAAAAAAAATAATTTGCGTTGGTAATAAGAGTTGGTTTAAACAAACCAAATAACAAAGAACTTAATAAATCTCCTTTATAAACAAAAAAATCAGTTGAAGAAAGATGAGAGAAAATCCTTTAGGTGTTAGTAAGTTAATTTGAAAAAAAAATTAACACTCTTTTTTTTTATTGCTAATGAAGATTAAATATTTAGTATGTTAGGTAAGTCTCTTTCCTAGATAGCACATCAAACTTGTAATAACTTTGCAGTAATATTCGCTTCGCAAGGTTTCAAACTTGCAGATTTAGTTGCAAGATGGCAGGAAAGAAAAGCGAACTTTCATATTGTATTGAGGTCCAGTCCTTTTAAAATCGTTAAGTGAAGAATTTATTTGATTTCTAAATTTCTCATGGGCTAAGCGAATTTTGATTGTGGAATAGTAAATTTATATTCCTAACAAAAGCATTGTGCAGTTCGTAAGCGAATAAAAAACAAAGTGTAAAATACAGTGTAAGATAAACGAAACAAAAAAGGTCCCTAGTAAATTTTGTATTTCTAAGAAAAGCATTGCGAAGTTTGCAAGCAAATAAAAAACAAAGTCTAATACAGTGTAAAATAAAACAAACGCAATAGCTCCCTTTTGTTTCATTTTATAAGACAATAGAAACATATTGTTAAACTTGTAGATAGAGTGGTAGTTAATCACGTGGTCACAATGTTGGAGAGTAGATCATTCATTCTGTTTAGTGTAGCTTATTCCTTGAACAATGAAGAAATAAAATAATAAATTATTTCAGTGTACGTTCTACCAGCTTCTGATACGTGGCAAAAAATCGGGTGCGGTCAATTATAATACCTTACAATATCATGTGTGGGGGATGAGCAATAGTTAAAGTTCAGTTCAGATTAAGTCAGACAGCTATTGACTCATTTCTTTAACATTTGTATGTTTTATACCGCTCTTTCCCTTATAAATAATGTATATATGTACTTCTATAAATACATAACGACGCATAGTAAAACAAAATCAGTTTCGAAGAGTTGTATTTCACAGTCCTTTATATAAATACGTACTAAAATTTATTTAAACACACATGACGTCGTGAGCACAAGCGTAGGGATGAGTAATAGAGAAAGTTCGGTTTAGGTCAGTCAGCTAATGACCCACACTTTGCCACATGTATATTTTATATCACTTATTCTCTTACAAATAATTTACATAAACTCTTATATTAATATCTACCGATTGATAGTAAGCAAAAAACATTTTCGAAGAGCGGTATTTCATATTTTATTACATAAATACCAACTTAATTTGTTTTACACACAAATATCGTCATGAGGAAAAGCGTGGGGTGAGTAAGAGAGAAAGTTCGGTTTAGGTCAGCCAGTTATTGAACCACACTTTGTTAGATGTATACTTTATATCACTCATTCTCTTACAAGTAATTTACATAGAGACTTTTATAAATTCCTACCGATGAACACGGAGCAAAAATCATTTTCGAAGAACCGTATTTCATAATTTTTTACATAAATACCTACTGACTTTATTTTACATACAAACATACCATTATGAGGAAGGATTCTAGTACTGTCATTTCGTGTGATGAATCTCGCGTATTGTGTTGCACACTTAATCAAAAATATCTCAAGAAGGCGGCAAAGAGTGTATGTTTGTTTGGAAAAAAAGTCTATGTAATTATAATTATGGAGGAAAGCTCTTCACATTTAAAACTCACTTCATGTGCTCGACCCAACGCGCTATCAGCGGATACACTTTATGGAACGACGCTTCTAACACCTAATAAACTATATGTACAGTTTATTTCCTTGCAAATAATTATCACAGGCACTTCCATAATCACCTAGAAACAACTATCTATCTAAAAAGAATTATGAAAAGCTGTGTGTGATTAATATTACGTTAGAATACACTGTCAACTTAATCATCGCTTCATAAATATTACACCGTGTGAAGTAATAGCTATGACGTTTACTTCCTGTTATAAAAGACAGACATTTTACAACAAAAAAGCCTCAAGAGTTAGATACTATGTGAACGTGACTAATAGTTTTGAATAATTTACAACTACACTTATTTTATCTCAAGAAATTACGAGTATGTCGAGTGAGTGAAGCTGAGTTAGCTATAATTAGGTTCGGTAATTTTTTTATTATACGTGATCTGCATAACGTTTAAATCTCAGTGTATGTACTTGATTCCAACGTGACTAACAGTTTTGAATAATTTACAACTATAAATATTTTATCTCAAAAATCCTCGAGTATGTCGAGCGAGCGAAGACGAGTTAGCTAAGATTAGGTTCGGTATTTTTTATTATACGCGATCTACATGTTTAAAACAAATTGCGTGCGCTTGATTCAAACATGACTATCACTTTAAAATAATTTACAACCACAGATTTTTTGTGTCAAAAACTCAGTATGTCGAGTAAGTGAAGAAGAGTTAGGTAAAAATAGGTTCGGTGTTTTTTTTTTATTATACGCAATCTACATAATGTTTAAAACAAAATACACGTACTTGGTTGCAACGCGCAAGAAGCAGAATACTTTCTAGTGTGTCTCGCTCTTTCACTTACATTACACTTCTAAAACTCGAAACTTTGTTATATTTGTACCTTAATTGAACCTTACCTAGGCGCAGAAGTATAAAGACATTTCTCAAAGATGTATATGTGTCCTCGCAATTGTTTCAACCCTGGATTTTGCATTATATTTTGCTTTGTACGAATTTGAAATTCTCATTCAAAAGGATTTTCCTCTGTATATCGCTGCATGTACTTTTTCAATCGAGGTATTTCACTACATTTATAATGAGATATTTCACACTGAAAATGTTTCTAGACTTGACAGAGTCCTTTGTGTTCTCTTAAGTGAAATTAAAAACAAAATTTCATTCTTATAATTTGTATGCCTCTTGACTTACAGACATTGACAATCATATGACAAACTTTGAAGAAAAATATTGTTCTGACATGTTACCAATCGAGAGCAATTATTTACAAAGCTATAATTTTTTCGTCGATCCGAAAGTTAAAAAATTATGAAGTTATATAGTTTCCTCCTTTTATCATATAAGAGTGATATTTTTGTAACGCAATGGGGAGTATAAATACTGATTTTAATTTTCTTTACGAGATGTTCCCTCCAAGTGGAGGCACAGCATCGGGAATTCAGGAAATATTTTTAAAGACATATTGCAATACTTTTAGGTTTTAACATATTAAAGTTTGGCTACTGTTCAAAGCATTTCATGTTTCTATTCAGTACATAAAATCCTAACCTTGTAATTAATATGAAGAGAGTCGAAAAAATATACAAAATATTTATACTGACACAAATATTTTATATTTGTAAAACTATGGAGTGCACAAAAGAAGGTAACGGAAGAAATATAAATTTATTGAGTATGTACAATTTCATTCTTTACCATATGGCAAAATAACAATGAAAAATTCCACCCCACATAATATCTTCACCTACTTACATAACATTTTAAAATTAGTTGCCACATATTTTGTTTCACATATTCACAATGGCGTATTTTATACATTGAATTGAATTCAATATGATATCAAAAAAAAACTACCATAATTTTTGACAATAAATATCATAAATAGTCTATCTCACTTTCTTCAACATCTTCTTGTACTCGAGTCACAGTAAGAAACGGCACTGTCATCTGTTATTCACATTTTTATCAAACTTCAAGAAGTATAGACAAATATTGTTTATGCATTTAGGGAGACAGAGAGAACTCTCACCTAATAAAAATAATTCTTTTGTACCTTAACGCTTTTCAAATATCTGATAGACCAAAATTCAGACAAACTTACACTAAGATATTAAGTTAAACTTAGGCTTCTTGAGTAGAGTTTGTGTGTGATTCCTGTCAATTATTACTATAATTAGCCATATTACTGAAAGTAGAAAATAAAACATCTGCAGAAAGTTTTTTTTTAAATTAAATATTGTGTACCTAATACTTTAATGTTCTGAAAGTACAAACTGTACAAAAAACGAGGTAACAGAACAAATAAAAAAGGTTATTGTGAATTGAACAAGATATGTTTCTTTTCGCTGCAGAAACTATTGTGTACCTAATACTTTGAAGAAATAAAAAGTAATAATATGTTGAGAATTGAACAATGCATGTTTCTGTTCAACGCACAAATTCTTTTGAGTATTAAAATATATAAAACGTTTAAAATGTTGCTAATATCTTAACACTTCTGAAACTACTAACTTTACAAAAACGAGGTAACGGAAAAAATAAAAAGCTATTCTGTTTTGGAGGATGTATATTTCTATTCAAGCTAGGAACTCTTTTGAAAATCAAAACATTTAAGAATGTGACATTAAAATTTGTTAACTATATCAGTATTAGGTTTCCGTGGTTAGTGTTTCTCGTAATTTCCTAAGTTTTTGAAAATTTTAAATTTGTAAAATCTTGGAATTGCTTTAAGGTTCTGAAACTACAAAGTGTACAAAAAGGAGGTAACGGAAAAAAATAAAAATCTATTCTGTATTGAAGAATGCATGTTTTCTAATCAAGGTAGAAACCCTTTCGAAAATCAAAACATTAAGGAATGTGACATATTAAAAATACTCTATGAAAATGCGTTAACTATATCTGCATTGAGTATCCGTGGTAACTTAACAGGATGTTTTCCAAGTTGTTCCTCTTTGCTTTATCTAGTAAACAAATAATTACAATAATCACACATAGAAAGTTCAGGTAGATAAAGTTCTTAATTTTTTATTGTGTATTATTTCTCAATTAAAGCAAACGTCTTTTTAAAATAATGACTCATATACTGATCTTAAACTTTAAGGTGCTGTCATCTTGTGGGCAAGTATGTTCTAATCAGAAAGTTACATTTGTAGAATTAGAAAAAATCAATTCTATAAAACAACTAACAGAAATAAATGTTTTATTGCACTCAATTTTTGATATTACAATAAACATGCATGATTAAAGCTTGTTACGACGACGACGTAGTAATCGCTTATGTATAAAACAATTCTAAGAGAATTGAAGCCTAGAGCGATGGTGGCGTGTATTTTAAGTGATTATGTCGACCGTGTAGTTTAAGGAAATATTAATCACACACAGCTTTTCATAATTCTTTATAGATTGATAGTTCTTTCTAGACCATTATTGAAGTGTCTGTGATAAAGATTTACACGGAAATTAACTGTACATATAGTTTATTAGGTGTTAAAGGATCGTTCCATAAAGTTTATCCGCTACTAGCACCTTGGGTCGAGCACATGAAGTGAGTTTTAAATGTGAAGAGCTTTTCTGTATAATTATAATTACATAGACCTTTTACCAAACAAGCATACACTCTTGACCGCCTTCTTGAGATATTTTTGATTAAGTGTGCAACACAATACGCGAGCTTCATCACACGAAATGACAGTACTAGAATCCTTCCTCATAATGGTATGTTTGTATGTAAAATAAATTCAGTAGGTATTTATGTAAGAAAAATATAAAATACGGCTCTTCGAAAATGATTATACTCCGTGTTCATCGGTAGGAATTTATAAAAGTCTCTATGTAAATTATTTGTAAAAGAATGAGTGATATATATAACAAAGTGTGGTTCAATAACTGGATGACTTAAACCGAACTTTCTCTATCGCTAACTCCCACGCTTTTCCTCTTGACGACATATTTGTGTGTAAAACAAATTAAGTTGGTATTAATGTAATAAAATATGAAATACCGCTCTTCGAAAATGATTTTTGTTAACTATCAATCAGTAGGAATTAATATAAGAGTTTATGTAAATTACTTGTAAGAGAATAAGTGATATAAAACATACATAAGACAAAGTGTGGTTCAATAGCTGGCTGACCTAAACCGAACTTTCTCTATTACTCATCCTTACGCTTTTTCTCACGACGTCATGTCTATTTAAATCAAATTTAGTACGTATTTATGTAAAGGATTGTGAAATACAACTCTTCGAAACTGATTTTCTATTAGTGTGCTTCGTTATGTATTTATAGAAGTACCTATATACATTATAAGGGAAAGAGCGGTATAAAACGAAAAAAAAATGCTGAAGTATGAGTCAATAGCTGTGTGACCTAAATTGAACTGAACTTTAACTATTGCTCATCCCCCACACATGATATTGTAAGGTATTATAATTGACCGCACCCGATTTTTTGCCACGTATCAGAAGCTGGTTGAATGTACAGTGAAATAATTTATTATATTGCTTCATTGTTGAAGAAATAAAATACACTAAACAGAATAAATGATCTACTCTGCAAGATTGTGATCAAGTGTAAAACAAACAAAAGGGAGCTATTGTGTTTGTTTTATTTTACACTGTATCAGGCTTTGTTTTTTATTTGCTTACGAACTACACATTCCTTTTGTTAGGAATATACAATTTACTATTAAACAATCAAAATTCGCTTAGCCCATGAGAAATTTTGAAAACAAATAGATTCTTCACCTAACGATTTGAAAAGGACTGGACCTCAATACAATATGAAAGTTCACTTTTCTTTCCTGTCATCTTGCAACTAAATCTGCAAGTTTGAAACCTTGCAAAGCCAATATTACTGCAAACGTGTTGCAAGCTTGATGTGCTATCTAGAATTACCTAACATATAAAATGAATTTTCTTCAGGAGCAAATAAAGTGTTAAATTTTCTTCATATTAACTTACTAACACTTTAAGAAGTTGCCCTCTTTTCTTAAACTCATTTTTTTCTTTTCGTATAAATGATATTTATTAACTTCTTTGCTGTTTGGTTTGTTTAAACCAACTGTTATTACCAACATAAATTATTTTTTCCCCTCTACCACTTTTTAAAAATGTTCATATGTTATCTTCTCTGCTCTAAGATCTTAAAAACAAATTGGAATAGTGATCGTAGACAACTATTGAGTGTGGGGGAGTATCTAAACATTAATTTAGTAAAAGAATCCTTGTATCCCTCAGTGATTCTAAAAAATAGTTGGTACATTGATATAATAATTTTCTACTGTACCTTAATCATACTTTCTGTAAACAATTCTTCAATAATTTGAAACTTTTCCATTGCCCCCATCTAGTGTGAATGCTATTCTCAATCTTTCTATCAGCACAGGATAGCTCAAACAAGATTTAAAATAAGGAATTTTATAGATAAATCATTTTTCGTATAAATTACTGTGCTAATCACTTATAACACTGTAGGATATCTCTGCTTACTGTTTCTAATAAAGATACATCAACTTTCTCAACTAATGTAACATATCAAAAACATTGCGTGAAATTTGTTAAGTTAAAACGATTCAATTGTTAACTATAAGACTATTGGTTATCTGTCACCACTGTTTCTGATAAAGATACATCAACTTTCTCTTTAATGATTTTGAGCAGTGATTCTATCAAACGTCTGTGTTAAGGCAATTACTACAAATATTTTTCAGTAGTACCACTCTTTCTAACACAATTTTGCTTATGGCCTTTAGACATCTAAGGTTCAGGGTGAAACTTAAGTAATAGATTTGAGCACTCGTTCTACTACCCATTTATGCTGAACCAAAATTAGGCTTGAGCTATCAACCCGAATCCTGTCAAAGATCCCCTTGACCTCAACACGTATTTTGCAAAATTCCTCACGTCATTAAAATGATCTTGCCAACCAGCCTCTATCCTCCACCTCATTGATCACTGACGTCAGGCTTAAAGTTACAACAAAAACATCTTATATCACAATTACAAGAAGTTATTTTATTGTTCAAGTGTTTTAGGAATTTAGCCATCTTTTATAGACATTCACCTCTGACGTCAAGACGTATTTTTTCAAAATTCAACACCTCATTGAATGCAATAGCAAACCAAACTAGGGGTACAATTACAAGCAACAACCTTCATACTTCTGTGACGTCAAGATATTTCTCCACATTTCCATGTGTGTTCGAATGTGAAAAATGAATCTAGCCCATCCAGTTAGCAGAGGAAATTCTGCCATTTAGTCATTTGAAAAGTTTTTATCTCCCCCTCGGTAAATAACACCAACCCTAGTCTCTACCTACAAGAGGTTTTCCCCCGTGGTGTAAACATCAGGCTAGTGACAACAACTTACTAATTTTAAAAAAAGTGTAACATGTGGAAAAGTCAGGGCTACGTACAACTCTCACAAACACAATCTTTACTTCGAAATCAAGCAGCAAGGATGTCATCATAGCAATTACGAGAGTTCTTCTTTCTATGTATGCCATCCACGTAGTGAACACGTGAAAAGTCCCTGGTTTTATACATGTTTAAACCATTTGGTATAGTACATTAGTAGATTACTTCTAAAGCCACTCTTTTAAATCATGGAGCGAAGATAGAACGTGTGTCTTAGATTGTATGATAAAAATGTAACTTTCTAAGTAACTTGCTATGTTTTTATCTATTGCTTTTCGTAAATATTTAGAAGCAGTGTGGAGATAGCATTCTACATTTTATTCCAGTATGTGGGATAAAATACTTTTCACTTTTTCCTACTCCTGCATAAGTAAAACATTCATATTTTAGCGCATAAATGAAGTTTGGAGGTGTTGTCGAAGATTTGGGGACTAACACCCTCCTGACAGAGTCAATGACCATGTCAAATTTTCACTCACTATCTAATGTTGATGTTGTTAATATTGATATTCTTGTGAGGATGTTAGTGATTCTGACAAGTTTGGGAGTGTTCTCGATGATTTCGGGGTAGTAAGAACCTCAACATAGGCTGAATTCGCAGAATCACTTCTTCAGAATTCCACGAGTGATTGAATTTGAGAATTAGCCAAGCTGCATAATATAGAAATAAATAGATTTGAATGATGTTTCAAAATTTCAGTTACTTTATGAATGCATCTACTTTTTTCTCTTCAATTTTCAGGCGCCAGTATCTCTGAAGTGATTATTTCACTCATGGGAAAATCTAAATCAAATTAGAACAAGATATTTTCCTCTTTCTAAGAGTCAGCGGAAAATCGTATGTGAAATCCCCACGCGAGCTCCCAAAGGTGTATTTTGCATGCATCTAGCTAGTTTCTATTCCTCCCTCAATGAGCACTGACGGCAGAGGGTTCAAGTTCTGAGAACTGTCGTTGAAGTAGAAAGTCGTGGTGTTCATGCTGAACAAGCAACCATCCACTTTCAATGACGAAATGTGTTTTCCAAAAATTCCATGATCACGCGAGAGATTCATGTTTTGAGAACTAGGAGAAAAATAGTTTTTCTCACGCTGTACGAGCAACCATCCACTTTCAGTGACTTAATGTGTTTTTCCAAAAATTCCATGCTCAGTTAAGCTGAAAATACAATTGAGTATTCTTACTTCAGTGTTTTCAGGAAATTTTAATTATCATGTCTTTAATGAGGAAAACATGTTTATTCATATCTCAAGGTCTGAGAGACTCAATCAAGCTACACATTTTTCTCACTTAAATTGAAATTTCCTCCTCTTCACTTCCTTCCATCCTGATGATACAATCAGAGAGCTCAATTAAAAAGAACATGCTTTTTTCTAGGTATGAATGAACTCGAATTTTCCCTCCTTACTTCCGTATATCCTTACCATATACAGTTAGCCTGGTGTATTCCATTTCATCATCTGGAAAATTTCAACTTTCTCACTTAAGGGGAAATTATCACTACCCAACTATTATGACGTAGGAACTTTCATAGAAACTACGTGCGGAATTACAGTTTTTATAGTTGACAAAACCCATACTAAGCAAACATGTGACACTTGCTTCAAATAGGACTTATTACTTTGTTGGTTTCAAAGGTAAGCCAGTTACTCTATCCTCCTATGCTTGTTTGTGAGAAATCTATATATGTTTGCTACCATGTAAAAATTAATAGGGTTCGTGACCTATACGTGGTTTTTGCCAAGGTTTGCAATTTAGGGGGGGGGGTTCATGAATGACAGGACCTACAGTTTTCTTTCGAGCAGGCTACAGGTTTTCTGCAAGGATTTTCAATTTCGAGGAGGTCCGTGAATTGTAAGTCAGGACCTACAGTTTCTATTAAGCAAACTACAGGGTTTCTGCCAGGATTTTCAATTTGAATGGGTGGGTAGGGATAAAAGTCGACTCGAGTATAAAAGCCAGAGCTGAAACGTGTTACTTTTAATAAGTTTTTTCAACAGAATGTTTCAAAAGTGGAATAAAAGTAATATACAAATGACCACAAAATTTAAGGCACAATCTTGATAAATTAGTTAACCTCCTCCACAACCAACCTACCTGGCTCATCATCAACGTCATCTTCTTTTAACTCTTACAAAAGTTAAATAAATCATTGCGGAACTTGCGACCAAATTTAGCCCATAATCTTGTACAAACACGGCCTAGCTAACTTACGTGGCTCATGACGTCAGCATCACCGCCATCTTAATTTTCTAACAGCTCACATAAAGCATTACGCAACTGCCTCCTACCAAATTTAGCTCGCAATATTGTACAAACACGCCGTAAGTCACCTCAACACACCTCCAACCAATCTACGTGACTCTTGACGTCATCACTGCCGCTATATTTAATTTTAGTCATAGTTACACTGTAACGGGTAGGTTTCGGTTGCTTGGTAACGCAATGTTGACTCTTCACGATGCGAAAGAATGTAGTCCACTGTGTTCAGGCATGATAGGAAATACTTATGATGTTACAAATTTGTCCCGGACTGCACTATAGCAGGAAGCCGCAGTTAAGGGATGTCACTGCTACAGGAATCCATGGTCCAAACAGTAAAACATACATATAGCATGTTCCAAACAACACGTGAGAAAATTGTACTGATATAGGAAGTGCAAGCAGGGCTTTCACTGCACCAGGAATCTTACTCAGTGTTCAGAGCAGGAATATATCATTCATAAGACAATTCTACCTTTCATAAGAATATAAGGTATATTTAACGTTCATCTGGCTAGGTTTACATACTTGTTCGGGCTATCAAATATTGTTCAATAAACCATTGCAAGCATACATTATTACTTACACATATGATTAAATACGTTACCTACTTTACATTCTTCTTTATAAAAGTAATATAGGCAATCAAAATAATTAAACCGTACAATTTATTCAATGTTCTTCACACTAAAAGCACTGAAAGTCAATGTGAGTAATTGCCGAGCGCGTGAGTCACCTATGTTTCACTTACACAATTAACGAATACATATGCAAACTTTATCACACAAAATATCAATAGTTCCACATTAGGTTGTATCAAATGTGACTGTTGGCTACACTGTTACAACACTACTTGCTTTTTTCCAACAAAAATTCACAAGTAATCTTCTACGAACACACAGACCAAAGAATTTTCCTGTCACGAGCCCCCTTTTTCCGCCAAAATTCATCCGTAATCTTCTATGAACATACAAACCAAAGGATTTTCTTTCAACCCAAAAGATTTTCCTGTCGCGAGCCCCACTCCCCCCTAGGGATTTTTCTGTTACGATATTATCAGTCATTGTTGTACCCTTTCTACTTGTCTGCGCCAAAGAACTCAAATGTGGCAGGAGAGACGACTGAGTTGATAGTCATTATAGTTTTTTAATGGGATTGATTGGCAATTCAACTCTTTTTGCTATTACGTTAGCAATATTTCTATTTAAATATGGGAAAGTTTGTTACTTCTAAATATATGCAACAGTTTTAAAAACGTACACACTCATATATATATATATATATATATATATATATATATATATATATATATATGGAGAGAGAGAGAGGGAGAGAGAGGAGAGAGAGAGAAAATTTTCAAAGCCTAACTTAACCTTAAAAAGAATTGCAGATTATGGTTTTGTTAAAAATATATGGAAATTAGTTTTGCTGTTCTCCCAGTGAGTCACCAACCTGTTCTGTTCTACGTCATTGCGCTCGAAAATGTTTCGTCTGGAACTACGCTCCGACATTGGAGAACCCCCTCTCCCCGCACGCCCATTCCTGGCAACAACCACGTTCTCTGTGTGTACGTGAAGAAGAACAATTTATGCAATAAACAAAAAATCTGCTCTGAAAAGCATCTTTTCACTCATCTATTATCTTTCCGCTCTTCCACGCATGTTTAACTTATTTTTATACGGAAATGATGCATGGTGCTGAAGTTAAACGAAGTCCAATCCTTCAAAAACAGATTGTGAGTAAAGAACACATTTTAGGCTGATCCAAGAAACCTCTAATAAACAAAAAGTTTTGGGTAATCTGTTATGACATGTTTAATTTATTTTGCTTAGAACGTGATATACGATGTTAAAATGAGTCTTGCTTTCAACAAGTAACGACCCAGTGCTCGTAATACAGGCTTTGGGTGGAGAATGAGGAACCACGTTGGTTTGAATCCTGCGTTCGATCATTGTGATTGAGGTTTTCCATGGCATCCCTCAGTGTCATAGGCGAATGCCGGGATCTAACCTTAAGTAAGATCTGTCCCCCACACTATTACGGATCCTTTCCCCCTAACTATTCCTGGCTCAGCCAGAGATATGTGAAGGCCATAAATAAATTCAAATCCAGTAAGTAATGATCCAAGTCTGCCTGGCAGTTATATGCTTGCAAATACTGTGCATATCCAAATATTGCATATTTTACACATCTGCATACGCTGATTGTTAAAATTTAAAGAATACTTCACATTCTGTCTTTCAGGTTTCCTCTCTCTGAAGTCAGAATCCTAAGGACCTTTTCCATTTAACAAGATCGATTTTCGCAAGCTACTGCAAGTAGGCATCTTCACTGCTTTTGCAATCCTTGTCAAAATAATTCTGAAAAGTTCTGCCCGATATCCGGGTGAAACAGGTTGAAAATATATTATTGGTGCGTAGCAAATGTAGGTCCAGTTGCGTCATGTCCGAAAGCCAGAAATGAAAACTACATTACAAGATTAATTAAAGTAAACGCTGTCTGCAGCCACTCACTGTTGCCATCGCTCACCCAACGATTGTCTTGCGCGGGGAAGAAATCTGGACTGTACAATGCGAAGATATCCTCAACAGCATGTTGTACCACCCGATCATCATGGAAGGTCTTCCCTGCCAACAAGTGATCGAGATACCAGAAGAGGTGGTAGTCAGTGGGAAATATATCGGAGCCGGTAGCAATTTATGTTGCATCCATGAGTCCAACTTACCAATCGCACGAAGCTGCCAACTGACAGTAATATGGCGTATGCCTATCTCGTTTTGCGATGACAAGAACACTTTCCAAGGTTAGCTTCCACGATGTTTGCGAGCAGCTCATCCAAACATGAAGATGTTTGGTATCCACAGAGCTCATTTTGAAATGTTGTGTCACCCGAACGAAAATTGACAAACCAACGGCGAATTTCTGTTTACTCTTAATATTGTTTGCGGTTTGCTGTTCAGAATGACCCAGTTTCTGTTAATAATTGAACATTACCCGCAAATGTATGTTCTCCATGGTGCACTTTCATACGACCATGTTCAACAATACACTGCCTCCTGGCTATCTGCGTACCCCAGTCTGTTTACCAGACGTTGATACAATTCGTTGTTATTAATACTGATGTAGAAATATGTACCTAATCGGAATTTTGAATAATTGACGTAAAACCAAAAGGCCGGAAAACCCACTGCCATTGAGCCTTAATAATAGAATTTCTGGTTTACCTTTTTGTTGTCTTCTTGATTTCATTAATCACAATCGCTAATATGAGCCCTTATTGCGTTACGTATTTGATATGTTACAATCATAAAACAAACTGTCTCATACATTTGTAATTAACTTCTAAAAGTACTCAAGAAGATATGAATACACCAATTAAATTAAATTCAACTAACATTTAAGACCAAATAAATATGTTTTAATAAAGGTATTCTGTTTATACATGTGACGCCACTCGCTATAGAGTTCATAATATATAGAAAATTCCATCCAATTACGTCACTGACCGTAGAATATGACATAAATAGAAATGTCATTCAAAAATTATTCTAATACTATCCGTAAGGCATGACGTTCTAAGAAATATAACTTATGGTAGATGTGGCGAGAAGCGGCAATCCATGCTGTGAGTCCATAGGTTAAAATTGGTCTGAAAAATACTTTATATGGATTTAGAATGATGTTAGATTTTGGTTCCCATGTTGTACCAGTGAGTCGTTTAAAGAGTTTAGTCTATCGTTGGCTTTGGTTATGATTTTAGAGAGATGAAGGCGCCATGGGAGTTGATGATCTAAAATGAGGCCAAGGTATCTGACAGTTTTACATGGGTTTATGGGTTCATGAAGGACGGTGAGTTACAGGCGGTTGGGGTTTCGGTAGATTTTTGAGCTACGTTTAGGTGGAATAAAAGCGATCGCTTGTGTTTTAATGGAATTTATGGTGAGTCCCCACTCACTGCACCAGGAAGTGAAAGTGTTGAAGCCATGTTCATGGTGCGGTTGATGTGTTGGATGGTGTAGCTAAGAGCGAGTAAAGCAGTATCATCTGCATACTGGAAGACATGTATTTAGGAGGATAACAGCGGTAGGTCGGCAACAAAGATGAGTGTGGGCGAAGTCTTGAGGGACTCCGCAGTGTAGGAATTTTGGATGAGGTGTACTGTTGTTGATAGATATGTATTCTAGGCGATTTGTGAGAAAGTTGTAGATGAAACGAATAATAGTTATGGTTAGTCGGAATGATTGAAGTTTGTAGATGAGAGCGGAGTGCCAGAGTTTGTCAAATGCCTTTCCTAATCGAATTTTACAAGACAGAAAGTTCTAGAAGTATTGAAATGGTTGTTTATCGTGTTGGTTAAAAGTTGGAGTTGATCATTGATGCTATATGATGAGCGAAATCGTGCTTGGTGTAGGGGAAGAAGGCTGTATTCTTCTAGGTGGGTATGAAGTCCTTGTACTAGGATTTTTCTAAGGTTTTATTGAAGGTTGAGGTTAGTTAACTGGATCAATCAGTAAGAGGGTACGGAACTACGAGATTTTTGGGGTTTGAGGAACGTGAGGATTTTTCACATTTTCCAGCGTAATAGGAAGGAACCAGTACGTAGGATAAAGGTATAGACTGCTGTCAGGAGCTGAATGACGGATGTATGTGTTTCTTTCAAGTGGTGATATGTGATACTATCGATACCAGATGAGATTTGGCGATTGTTTGCAAGGATACTTGTTATATCTTCCGTGATGATGGGTGCAGTAAGCGGGTGGTCAGGAAGAAAATGTTCTTTTTCGGTTGAAGATGAGGTGGTGCGAACTGCGAAGTTCAGACGGTCTGCAAGATGGCGTCTATGAGAATTAAATGGTAGTGAGGGTGTAAATATGTATTGTAAATAAAATACGAATGTGTCTGCTGTGGTTTGATCGGAGTGAAATTCCTGGTCGTTTTGTAAAAACGGGTGTGTTGTTTTAGTGTAATTACCAGTGGGCGCATTAAATCTTTTCCAGTATTTTCCGGGTGAGCTAAATCGGCGAATGAGTTGCATGTTTTGATCCATTGTCTTAATTTGTAGGCGTTGATTTAGTTTTGTACTGTCGGTGGAGACGAAGCGATTCCGGATCGACAGTTCTTTGAAAATCTCCATAGAATTGTCTGGAGTGTCTTATCACGTGGAAGGTTAGGTCGTTATGGGTGTATTGTGATTTGGGGAATGAATTTGTCTGAGGCAGTATGAATAATGTTAGTTCTTTTGTTTATTGATGAATATAGTCCATCTTCGGAAGTGGGTGCTTTGAGATGTGTGATTCCGTTATGTATGTATTCACGGTAGCTGTTCCAATCAGCTCGATCAAAGCGAAGTACTTCTTTAGGTGGTTCATGTTGTTGTGGGAATTGATATTTTTGGCATTACATGGTAAGTTTTATGAGTGAGTGGTCACTTCCCATGAAGTCAAGAAATGTTATGTTTATTAGTGCTATGGTTGGCAATATTTGTTGAATTTATGACAATGTCGCGGGTACTATTAAAGATAGGTGTAGTTGGTTTATGTAATCGATGGACTGTTCCTATAGTTTGATATTCGATAAAATTTCGGAAGTTGGCTTTGTTCCAATCGTAGCGGCTGTGTATATATCTACCATTATCAAGTAATTGGTGAAAGTATTTAATGTGTATGCGAAGAAGTATTATGGTATAGAGTGACCAGGTATGCTATAGATGGCTGCAAGAATGAGGTAGCTATTTTTGTAATATACGGTGACCATTAAGTGTTCTGGTAGGTTTACTATTGGAAGTATATGTTGTTTATATGGTACGGTTTTAGCAAAGCCGATTACAGTACTACCATTGGCATGGATAGCTGGTATCTTACTGTCGTGTCTAAGTATTTTGTGTGTATTTTGAAACTATAAATGATTGGTTGATTTTCAAGTTTGTTTCATTGAGCGGGAAGACTTTGACGTGTTCTTCTAGCAGCAGTAGTTCGAACAGGATTTTATGTGTTGGGAATGAACGGATATTAAAAAATAATATTAATGCCATAACCTTCATTATAGCCCGAGTGAATATGGTAGTGTAACTATACTGCCCTTTCATAAGCACTTGCAATGAGATGAGTATAGGGGCCGGAGTATGTAGCATTGCAATTGACATGTAGTATTGATTTAGCAGCGTGCTGGATTTGTTGCAGTGTGAATTGCGTTTGGAACAGATGAATGTTTTGTAGTGTGAGGGCTCTGAAGGTTCATACGTGTTTTATGGTCATTGATTGATAAACAGAAGTGATAGGAGTTGCTTCACGATGTTTGTATTCAGTAGTACGGATTGGAACAATAAGTGCAGGTTTTGTTGCTTCTGGTGATGGTCTTGCTTTACAGCGATAACTGAAGAAAGGGTATGATTCTCCGCATTAAGTGCATTTCGGTGGACTCTTCATGTTAGTGCAAGATTTTGTAATGTGAAGTACCGAACAGTATTTTGAAGAACTAGTAAATCAACATGGCGTCATTATTGTTAATAAAGAAGGACAACCAACAACTTTTAGGGGCAGGGCCGGAGTGGAGAGCAACATCGATATTACGATGACCAGAGGAAATTTCTATAACGATATTGAAAACTAAACTGTTATTGAGAACGGGACGACCAATTTTCATGGCCACATCAGCTTTCAAATCAGACTTACAATGGACAGAAAGAACAATTAACATGAAGATATTGAAAAATTTAAATACAATGTTAAATGACTGAATCCTAAAAAAATAGAAAAGAATTTAATATTACCACAAGTAGAGAGAAACTGTAATCTGCATGCACTAGCAGAAAAATCAGAACAGGCTACTCGGACAGCTATAGAACAAACAATGCCAAGTAAGAAAAATATTCAAAAAAAGAAGAAAGCGTTTTGGACAGCAGAACCGGAAAAAATGAAAAGTAAACTAAAAGCTTGTAGAAACAGCTATCGCGTGGCGGGAAAAGACGATCCTAGAACTGAAAGACTAAATAAATATAGACAAATTAAACAAGCATTCGAAAAGGAACTATATGAAAGCAAGAAAAAATATGGAATAAGTTCGTGGAAGAGAATTTCCGTCAGGACCTGTGGGGAATGCCATATAGATTAGTCATGAAAAGAATCAAAACAAAGGGAATTTTGAACGAAGGTAACTATACAAAAAATGGCAAAATTGAACTCACATATGATAAACTCTTTTCCGACGACGAATACGGAAGGAACAACCTGGAACATAGAAGAATAAAAAATGAAACAGATAACAAGATAGTCGAGGAAGAAGATGGCGGTGAAGAAATAATGGTAACAAACGAACAGGTCGAAAAAACGATTAAGAATCTTAAAAATGAAAAAGCCTCTGGTCCTGATGGGATTCAAAATTAAATATATAAATTAAAACAAGTTATGTGGACACTAAATCTTTGAAAACCTTTACTTCTATATAGGTCAGTCTATTAACTTTGGAAATCGGCCCGTAACAATTCTCTCCTTTGCCATTAAAATCTACATCCATGCCCCTACTGGGCCTCGAACCCGGGACCTTCGACCCGTTGGCCTACGGCCGCAGACCGCACGGAATCTGTGGACACCTTATTGGCAAAATATTTATTTAATGAATGCATAAACAACAAAAAATTTCGATCCCATGGGAAAAGCCAAGTTAATAATCCTTCTGAAAGGTGAAGATAAAATTAGACCCAATCAAAAATCGTATAGACCAATTTGCTTGTTTCTCGCATCTGATCGGAAGTGGAGGTGGTGAATGAGACGGTTTGACTCTGTATCTTCGTTTGTATATGTAGGCTCCATTATTGAATAAATCATCTATTGTCTCTTGGCTTGTTGTGATGGCGCGTACTATGTATGTCGGTTCACCTGTTCTTGTCTTAATGCGGAATAATTTGGTAATTGAGTTACCTTCTTCCCTAAGTTTTTCTTCGGTATCGCTGTCTGAGATTGATTGCTCTACTCCGCGCATGACTACTGATAGCGTTGGCGTGTGACATGGAAGTGGTGGTTGTCGCGGAGGTTTGTCGTCCCAAAATATGTTAGCTTTCGATCCAAAAATCTCGAAGCTACGTTTATTTCGTATTTTTGTAGCTAACGAAGGGTCCGATGAATGAATGATAGTCCTGTTTCTTGTTGGAACGATGCGCTGAATGTGCTCCCGTGGTAGGTATTTGGTGAACTGCTGTAGGAGTATTTTTGGATTTTGAAACTTAGTGTCGAAGTTCATGAGCTAAAAAAGTCTGAGTTTTCTTTGAATAATTTGTTACATGTGGAAACTGTTCTAAGTGGACGATACCCATGTGATCAGTTTTAGAGTCTGTAGCGCTGATGGTATGAGATTTTTCTGTGGTGGTAATGATGAAAAAGTTCTTACGTAGCTTTGTTGATTTGGCGCTCTAGATCGCAATCATGATGATGTAGCAGTTTGTTTCTGTCTTCGTGTGTGTTTAGGAATGGCTCCTATATCTAAATATCTCGTTGGTTGAGGTATGTGCTGTGTCAGTTGATGAGATCCTAGTTGTTTTCTGACATGATGCGTTGAAGCTAAGATTTGCTGATAAAGAAAATAAGCCCCCGTTGGGATAGGGGCTCAGGAATCGTGCACTCTGTCGGAAGTGAAAAAGAACTGAATAGTGATGATAAAGAAACGATGATCAGTCTCTGTGCAATGACTGCTGCTGCTCAAACTAATTTCACTTACTGATACCGAAACATGCCGCCCATCCTATTGCTGCCGTACATGCAATTTTCTCTTCTGTGCATATCGAACACAGTGTCCACGATGGTGCATTAACATACTACAGCTAGGCTAGGTTAAATCTTTTGAGTGAACATACCCTTGTTACTTACATAACTGGTAACAACAATCATTTGTACAAATTTGTTTCATACATGTTCCTAATAGAATACATTTACAAAAAATAATTACTTAAAATAATACATAGTAACATTCTAAATCTTTCTACTTTTAACACAAATCTTAAAAAAATCTTTCTTTCATTTTAATAACATTCTAAGCTTGAAATCACAACTAAAACTGTTCTGCTATTTCCTGACTAACTCACAAACTACTTACAACAGAGCGCCAACCCGTAACACAAATAACAACAACATTTGCTTTTCTTCTCTCTTTCTCGTCTGTTTCTACTTAAGCAAATTGTGAACTCACTCTGATAAATATAAAAGATATAATTAGGCCTAATAAGAGGCTTATACCTCTATATAAAAATACATGTGAGTAGTGTACCCCCACTTGGCTGACACTTTGTCAGTAATCAGTATTTAACCAGAATTTAATCTAAAATTATGTGGAAATTTGTACGATTTTTCCATACCTGGCTGATAGCAAGGAGTCGATTTTCCAGGGCTGTACAATACGCGGTGTCTCAGTTTTAGTTCACAATGTATAATCGGATACTGCACCTTTTTTTAACGCCTATTTAACATAGCAGAGATTTCAAGATAGGCTAAGGCACTTTTTCAACCCAAATTTAACATAGCAGAGATTACACAGTATTTAAACTAAAACAAATAACATGGACGCCCTTCAACAAGTCTATTTTCCCAGGGATATACAAGCCGCCGTGTTGTATTTGTTGTGGTTAGATTTCATAAAAGACTACGAAACTCATTTTGCAACTCCTATTTAACATAGTAGATATTTCATAAAGGACTATGAAGCTCCTTTTCAACCCATATTTAACATAGCAGAGATTCCATAAAAGACTATGGCACCTTTTTTCAGCCCCTATTTAACATAGCAGAGATTACACAGGATTTAACAACACACAGTACACAATAGCAGAGATAAAATAAAAGCCTACGAAGCTCTTTTTCAACCCTAAAAAAATACTACAGACGCTATGGCCTTACAGGCAATATGACCACTAATAAGAACAATTTCTCCCAACCCCTATTTAACATAACAGAGATTACCCCACATAATACACCAGTGCACAATAGCAGAGATTCCATAAAAGGGTACGAAGCTGTTTTTCAACCCCTACTTAATATAGCACAAATTACAGAGACTACGAACCCAACCCTTAGAAGAAATTTGACACAGTAATATATGCCATTTACCATAGCAGAGATTCCACAGGCAACGGGTTCACAAGCACATAACAGAGATTACAACAGAAATTTGAAGTTAGTTTCCAACAGAGACCCTAGCAGGCAATTATATACACATTTTCCCAACACCTATTTAATACAGCACGGTATTTTCGCCCACACCTATTTAACATAGCAGAGATCATACAGGATTTAACCCCACATAGTACACCAGTGTACGATAGCAGAGATTCCATAAAAGGGTACGAAGCTCTTTTTCAACCTGGAAAACACTACTTAACATAGTACAGATTACAGAAGTTACGGTCTTACAGCCACTATGATCCCTAATACGAACACATTTTCCCAGAACCTATTAACATAGTAGAGATTCTGTGAAAGGTTACTAACCCTTTCCACCCCTATTTAACATAGCAGAGATTAGACAGGAAAATATGCCCTCTAGGCTAGAGATTACAACTATCGCTACGAATAACATAACACAGTATACCAGTGCACAATAGTAGAGGGTACGAAGCTACGACTCAACCCCTAGAAGAGATTACAACACAGAACATGGGCTGCGAAATATATGCTAGTTAACATACACCAAATAGCATGGAATAGGAAACTACAAAGTAGGCCATAGCAGCGATTTCATGACCTCTAGACTAGCTGCGAGAACTTTTGAAGTCATTTTCTACGTCCTACAACGAATTGTCAATAGTAGGCTTTATATACCCGATGTGAATCTATTGGCCACCCGAGCGAATGGTCACTAGTAGCTGGTAATAATCCTTTGACTAATCCGTTATAACCACAACCAATGGTCACTAGCAGGTGAAAACTACCTAATATGAGTCTTTTGATACTACCTGGGTACAAGTTAACAAGATGGTACTAAGGTCAAATGTCAAATATTTAACCGTCTATATTTCGTAAACGGCGAGACATATTGAAATTCTATTTTCACATTTGGTATGAGGGCATTAAAAACTATAAGCAGACCTCGAGGTCAAAGGTCAAAAGTCAAATATTTAACCGTGCGTAGATCGTAAACGACGGGACATATTGAGATTCTGTTTTCACAGTAATATGTATTTTGGAGTGCTGGTCGTAGAATAATGAAACTCATAATGCAATTTATTTTAGTCGCGGGAATGTTAAATATGAAAACTGCATGTTTCTACTTGTTTCAAGTAGAAACATGCAGGTTTGAATTTTTCGAATTTTATTTTCTTTGGCCAATAACTATGAAAACCTCAAATTTTGTTATTTTGTTCATGGTAAAGCTGAATTTGAAAACAACTTCTTTCTATCTATTATTGCTTCCAAGATATGGCGGTTTGAATTTTGTCGAATTTTGACATTTTAGACGCAGAATTGCGAAACTCGCAAATTATATGTTATTTGGATCTGTGATGCCGAATGTGAAACTTGCTTCTCTCTACCTATTGTCACTTCCAAAATATGGTTGTTTGAATTTTTTGAATGTTGATATTTTAGACGCAGAATTGACTAACTTGCTAATTATATGTTTTTTGGGTTGGTGATGGAGAACGTGAAATTTGCTTCTCTCTACCCATTGTTGCTTCCAAGATATGGCGGTTAGAATTTGTTAAATTTAGACATTTTAGACGCAGAATTAAGAAACTCGCAGATTATATGTTATTCAAGTTGGTTATGCAGAATTTGAAATTTGCTTCTCTCTACCTATTGTCACCTCCAGGATATAACGGTTTGAATTTGTCGAATTTTGACATTTTGTGCAGAATTGAGAAACTCGCAGATTATATGTTATTCGGGTTGGTCATGCAGAATGTGAAATTTGCTTCTCTCTACCTATTGTCGCTTTCAAGATATGTTGTTTTGAATTTGTCGAATTTTGACATTTTAGACGCAGAATTGAGAAACTGGCAAATTATGTTTTTTGCGTCGGTGATGCAGAATGTGAAATTTTCTTCAATCTACCAGCTACACTTTTCAAAATATGGTGGGTCAAATTTTGTTCTTATCGGTCCAAGAACTATGAAACTCGAAAATTGTATGTTATTCGGGATTGGCGATGTTTGCTTACACCTTTGTCTCGTGCCAAATGCACAAAAACCTTGAATTCGTCTAGCTGTTTTCAGACTTCAGGAAAGCGGGGCAATTGTATAAATTACTACATTCACAATTATGCAAGACTCCCAGAATTCATAATATGTTCTTTGTTCTTTGACGACAAGTACACGTTCGGTATACCCTTTCAGGAATATTATATAGATCATAAAGAGAATTACATATTTGCCGGTAAATTAGAGACCAACATGGTGTTGGAGTAGGTATTAAATATTAAATTCCACGCTATTTCCTCAGATTGTACTTTAATGGATATACTATATTTTTCATTCGAAAAATTGCTGTTTCCATAATTGGATGTACAGCAGGTATTCATGTCCCAACGGGATTAATGTCGGAGAACATTGCTTCCACTGGCACTGCACTACCAAGATATGGCGGTTCAAATTTTGCTTTATTGGCCCCAGAACTATGAAAGCCCCAAATTATGTTATTCGTGTTAGTTTTTGTTCCATGATATGGCATTTCGAATTGAGAAACTCGCAGACAGGGTCGGTAATGCTTGCTTAAACCTACGTCTACACTGTAACTGAATTTGTCTGGCGTCAGAACCATTAGTGGTGGCTGAGAAGGCCTGTATAGGGAATAAAACACAGTGAATCCGTCTATTATTCCGTAACTATTACTAGGGCTGCAGCATAAATTGACCATCAAAATTGTACGGGGGCTGTATTGTTTGTACAAAATATTGAATTCATTACAAACATACATTACATTTAGCCAACAAAAAACAAACAAATGTTACCTTCGGATGGCGTGTGAGACGTTTTCCATCTGCATTTCAATAAGACATACAAATACTGTTTTAAGTAGAATTCACCCTAATATCAAATGTTTGCTGCTTTGAATGGTTAAATAAAACATACGAAACGTGTGTGAGACGTCTTTCGACCCATGTTTTGAGAATAGTTGGTATTTTTCTACCATTAAAGTAACACTTCGGATGGTCATATTAGCTATAAAAGAGATATTATAGCATGTAATTTAATAATATTGTAACGTAAAAAAAATCAATTGGAAAATGTACATGGTATAAACTGACAAATGTGAATACACGGTCTGGTAAGCAAAAAAAAAGTTGGTGTTTGTTAATGGGGAGGGACATTGTTTATTCGGACCAAGTAGTGTTTGTACACAAATATGAGATTTATTAGAAACATACATTACATTTAGCCAACAAAAAACAAACAAATGTTACTTTCGGATTGCGTGTGAGACTTTTCTTATTTAAATTGGGTTAAAACATACAAATACTGTTTTTCGACCCTGTTTTAAGTAGAATTCACCCTAATATTAAATGTTTGTTGCTTTGAATGGCTAAATGAAACATACGAAACGTGTGTGAGATGACTTCCAACCCATGTTTAGTGACTGTTTTGAGAATAGTTGGTGTTTTTTGACATCAAGACCACTACGAAAGGTAATATTTAGCTATGAAACATACATTTTAGCATATAATTCAGGTAGACAATAGTCTTTCAACCGTAATGTATGGTAGAAAAGAATCAATTCAAGAATTTATATGGTAAAAAAGTGACAAATGTGAATACCCCGCCTCGTAAGCAGAAAGTTGGTATCTGTTATTGGGAGGGAGAAAAGTGACATTGTTTAAGTAAAGAGCCCGTATTTGGTGAAAGAGACATTAGAACGTAATTTCTGAGGTGTCAATGAAATTCGAAAATAGTCGAATAATACCATATTGGAGAGAGCTTGCTTAGATTTTCTCGGGAATGTACTTGCACACGTGTATATTAAATGGGGGAATTAAGGTAAATTGATTAAAGATGTCTGTATTTCACGCTTTGCGACTACATGGAGTCAATATTTAAGTATGTGTAGCGTACATTTCAAGGAGAAAAGGACAAATTTTCCTATCCCGACTACTTCGAAAGACATGGAGGTTGAAAACTGACTTTTGAAATTTTGTATACAAGTTTCTGTAGAAAGACAAGCAGTGTTCCTAGTACTTTGAATGAAACGAAAGTTAGAAAGGACTAATTCTACCAGGAAAGGCTACTTGAAAAACAAAACTGACAAAATGTGGTCTATAGGAACGGTTGTTGTCTCAATTGAACCCTTTTGCACCACACAATATCATTTATACGACATATCTTTCATTCCTAAGGTGAACTATTTATGACTAAAATGCTTTTAAACTTGGTGCAACTCGTTTTATAGTATTTGTGCATGTATGCCTTCATTGTTACAATACTCTACAACTGCTTGTCGGCTGATGGTTGATTACATTACCTAGTTTTTAAACCTAGTCATATTTACGCATATCCAAAACCAGCTTGGCCACTAGTATTGATGGGATACGAAGTGTTCAAGGAGTAAGTCCTCAGAGATGAACTGCAAAAGCACTCAGAGATGAACAAATGGGGTCCATAAAAAAGCCACCCTCCTCTCACCAGACCACAAACACTGTCACAATAGGTAATAATTGGTTGACGAAGCCAATAAATTGCAGAGAGAGAACTGAATTGTGACTTAGTCTGCTGCAGGTGAACGAGTGAACAATGGCTATTTATGAGTGTACTTTTGCTAATGTGGCCGTCGAGTGTGTGCTGGAATGGACACCTTGTTTTAGTGATGGGTGGTTTTACGATATATTCATTTGGCTCTGACGATGAATGTGTAGAGTTAAGCAAGGAAATTACTGTAAGAATAATATTTAAATTTTATTTTATAAAATGTTTTCGTAACATAAAAACGTTTCCTAAAAAGAGATTAGATTTTGTTTAACAGAAAAAAGTTCTCGTAACAAAACAAGTTTTCTAAGAAAAATTTAGTTTTGTTTCAAAAAAAGGATTGTTAATAAAAAAATCACTCAAAAGGTTTCTAGGAAATAATATTTAGCTTTTGTTTTACAAAAATTATTATCGTAACAAAAATGTTTATGTAACAATCTTTCTTCTGTGAACCTAGTGGGCTGCAGGTGAACATTTGTTTGTTTTTTGTTGGCTAAATGTAATGTATGTTTCGAATAAATCTCATATTTGTGTACAAACACTACTTGGTCCGAATAAACAATGTCCCTCCCCATTAAAAAAACACCAACTTCTTTTGCTTACCAGGCGATGTTTTCGCATTTATTACTTTATACCCTATGCATTTTCCAATTGGTTCTTTTCTACGTTACAATATTATTAACTTACATGCTATAATATCTCTTTTATAGCTAATATGACCCTCCAAAGTGGTACTTTAATAGTAGAAAACACCAACTATTCTCAGAACATGGGTCGAAAGACGTCTCACACGTTTCGTATGTTTTATTTAACCATTCAAAGCAGCAAACATTTGATATTAGGGTGAATTCTACTTAAAACAGTATTTGTATGTCTTATTGAAATGCAGATGGAAAATGTCTCACACGCCATCCGAAGGTAACATTTGTTTGTTTTTTGTTGGCTAAATGTAATGTATGTTTCTAATAAATTCAATATTTTGTACAAACAATACAACCCCCGTACAATTTTGATGGTCAATTTATGCTGCAGCCCTAGTAATAGTTACGGAATAATAGACGGATTCACTGTGTTTTATTCCCTATACAGGCCTTCTCAGCCACCACTAATAGTTCTGACGCCAGACGAGTTCAGTTACAGTGTAGACGTAGGTTTAAGCAAGCATTACCGACCCTGTCTGCGAGTTTCTCAATTCGAAATGCCATATCATGGAACAAAAACTAACACGAATAACATAATTTGAGGCGTTCATAGTTCTCGGGTAATAAAGCAAAATTTGAACCGTCATATCTTGGTAGTGCAGTGCCAGTGGAAGCAATGTTCTCCGACAATAATCCCATTGGTGCATCACTACCTCCTGTACATCCAGTTATGGAAACCGCAATTTGGAAGAAGAAAAATATAGTATATCCATTAAAGTACAATCTGAGGAAATAGCATGGAATTTCACATTTAATACCAACTGCAACACCATGTTGGTCTCTAATTTGTAATTTTCTGTAAGATCTATAAAATAGTGCTGAAAGGCTATACTGAACGTGTACTTTTCGTCAAACAAAGAACATATTATGAGTTCTGCGAGTTTTGCATAATTGTGAATATAGTAATTAACACAATTGTCCCGCTCTGCTTCCGCCTGCTGACAGCTTTACCCATTCAAGGTTTTTGTGCATTTGGCATGAGATAAAGGTGAAAGCTACATCACCAATCCCAAATAACATATAATTTGCGAGGTTCATAGTTCTGGAACCGAAAAAACTAAATTTGAGCCGCCATATTTTGAAAAGTGTTGCTGGTAGAAAGAAGAAATGTTAACATTCTGCATCACAGATCAAAATGACATATAATTTGCGAGTTTCTCAATTCTGCGTCTAAAATATCAAAATTCGAACCGCCATACCTTGGAAACAATAAAAGGTAGAAGGTAGTTATTTTCAAATTCAGCATTACCGTGAACAAAATAACATAATTTCTGGTTTTCATTGTTATTTGCCCCAAAAAAGCAAAATTCGAAAAGTTCAAACCGCCATATCTGAGAAACGGCAACAAGTAGAAGCATGTAGTTTACATTCCCGCGACTAATATAAATTGCATTATAAGTTTCATTATTCTACGACCAGGGGCAAAGTTAGCAAACTGACTTCAGATTTGACATTAGCACTCCAAAATACGTATCACTGTGAAAACAGAATCTCAATATGTCTCGTCGTTTACGATCTATGCACGGTTAAATATCTGACCTTTGACCTTAGTACCATCATGTTGACTTGGGCCCAGGTAGTATTAAAAGACTCATATTAGGTACTTTTCATCTGCTAGTGACCATTGGTTGTGGTTATAACGGATTAGTCAAAAGACGTATTACCAGCTACTAGTGATTATTAGCTCGGGTGGCCAACAGACTCTATCGAGTAGTTAACGCCTACTATTGACAATTCGTTGTAGGGTGTAGAAACTGACTTCAGAAGTCCTAGTAGCTAGTCTAGAGGTCATGAAATCGTTGCTATGTCCTGCTTTGTAGTCTCCTATTTCTGTCTAATCTCTGCTATGTTAAATAGGGGCTGGAAAGGGTTCGTAGCCTTTCATAGAATCTCTACTATGTTAAATAGGAGCTGGGAAAATGTGTTCGTATTAGGGGTCATAGTGCCTGTAAGACCGTAGCTTCTGTAATCTGCACTATGTTAAGTAGTGTTTTTAGGTTGAAAAGGAGCTTCGTACCCTTTTATGGAATCTCTGCCATCGTGCACTGTTGTACTATGTGGGGTTAAATCCTGTATGATCTCTGCTATGTTAAATAGGTGTGGGCGAAAATACCGTAGCCTCTGTGCTGTGTTAAATAAGGGTTAGGAGAGTGTGTATCTAATTGTCTGGTAGGGGCTTTGTTGGAAATTAACTTCAAATTTCTGTTGTAACCTCTGTTATGTTCTTGTGAACCCGTTGCCTGTGAAATCTCTGCTATGGTAAATGGCATATATTACTTTGTCAAATTTCTTCTAAGGGTTGGGTTCGTAGTCTCTGTAATTTGTGCTATATTAAGTAGGGGTTGAAAAACAGCTTCGTACCCTTTTATGGAATCTCTGCTATTGTGCACTGGTGTATTATGTGGGGTAATCTCTGCTAGGTTAAATAGTGGTTGGAAAAAAGTATTCGTATTAGTGGCTATAGTGCCTGTAGGACCGTATCCTTTGTAGTGCTTTTTAGGGTTGAAAGAGCTTCGTAGGCTTTTATGGAATTTCTGCTCTTGTGCACTGTGTGGGGTTTAATCCTGTGTAATCTCTGCTATATTAAATCCGAACAAAAACACCAGAGGTGCAAAAAGTGGAGCCAAGTTCTTTAGCCCTAAAAAGGTGTGAAATGGGAGACGGATGAGCCAAGTTCCTTGGTGACAGCATGTAACAGGAACAAAGGAACTTGGCGCGAG
>JAGDQP010010637.1:0-55232 GCA_022664845.1 Lepisma saccharinum
TAACAGGAACAAAGGAACTTGGCGCGAGGTGGCAAGGTTCATGATCCTCAAGCTATAAGGGTGGTGGGGATCCTAAAACCCACTACGTCCACCGCCACCAACCCTAAGGCTGTTGCCAGCTCGCGCCAAGTTCCTTTGTTCCTGTTACATGCTGTCACCAAGGAACTTGGCTCATCCGTCTCCCATTTCACACCTTTTTAGGGCTAAAGAACTTGGCTCCACTTTTTGCACCTCTGGTGTTTTTGTTCGGATTAAAAGTATAGTGTTCGAGCTTATTTATGTTGGACATGCACGTTGTGACATTATTTTACAGCTATGAGTAAGATAAAAAAAAATGTTGCAATTGATTTTCTTTAACTTTAAGAAAATGGCCTTTAAATTCATTAATACATTAAAAATCCATGCTGTTATACTGGTTTCAGTATTTCAAATTTTCTGGAAATATTGCATCGGATTAAAGAACAGATCACTCACATTCCTTTGACACTGAACTTGTTTGTTCACCAGTTAAGTGAAAACTACTTAGATGTCAGCAAAATATTCTTCGTACTAGAAGACGCTTAGGTTGTACGTTAGCTGTTCATGCATATTTGGGTTACATAATTTCATTTGCTTGAAGTAATCTTAGTAACACTAATTGAGAATAGAGTTTCCTCATGCGGATACATGTGTAAAGTATGTCGAAATAATATAACACTCATGTTTCTCGATGCGCGCAAGCCGCTATTTAAGAGCATATCCCTTCCATGTCATTAAATTTTACTACTTGGAGATATTGAGAGCTTGAAACCAGAAGGTTCCACTTCAGTTACTTTTGAAAAAATCAGTTTTAACGTTTTGCAGTTTCACTTGTATAAACTGATTACATTACTAGCAACTTGCAGGATGTTTTGTGAGAGTAATTTTGGGGTTGATGCCTTTTAGGACAAGGTCTTTGGCAGCTGTGTTAACTGAAGTTGGTCAAAAGGTGGACATAGTAATTTCTGGTTCTAAGGTGACGATATGTAGGAGTGGGCTCGAATCGAATCATACAGCACTGATGGAAAATTAACGAGATCAGGATCTAGTCTAGGGTTGCCAACTAGCAGTCATTTAATCGGTAGGTTCGGAAATTTTACTACATTTGTTTCTAAAGCTGGTAACGGCTACAGACTGTTATCGTCCTTACATATAACAAGTATTTTATTTTGGACACGAAAGGTAAATGGAGAATCCGGGTTTCCAGTTTACTCTTGTCATTTACTGCTTTCCGGTCTGTTTTGTGTCCTTCATTGTTTTGTTAAGTTGTATTTTTATTTATCTCTTGTCAGTTAGCGAGCGATATCATTTGTTTAATATCACTCTGCACAGTTTATATAAATTATGTTCAAGGATTTTTTTTTAATTTTCGGGGGTAAATGGTATGGTTCCAATTGTTTTGTCTGTGTTAACTGGTATTGAGGTTAACTAGAATTTTCTCTTGCAAAATATATATGTATCAATCAAATTGGTAGCGTCCAGTTTTGATCCATTAAAATTGAGTTAAACAATGCTCCAGTTTCCTTCTGTTTGGGGACGAGAATTGTTTCTAGGTATTGTTCACAAGACCTGGTTTTCAAATACGTCAATTTTGCTGCACAACAAGCAGTTAACATTATATTCTTCTGTGCCTTGTTCAGTGTTTTCTCTATGCCCTATGATTTATGCGACTATCTAATTCCATAGCTATTTTGCAAAGAGAGTGCCGATAATTGTATTTCTCACGGTTGTTCTTATTTCTCATAGAGTTGATTACACACCCTAATCTAGCCTTGTATCTTGTTATAGCTACATTTAATGGGTCAACTTACATGACAGTTCCTTTTGCAGTCAAATTTGATTTATTGTTGAATTTTACCTTGAATTATGTATAAGCTGGTGTTCCTTTGTCCTTAGTTTTTCATTGAAAGAAAACACAAAATTGATTTATGTGTTTCACTTATGTCTACTGTTCCCTACGAGTTAACTCGGTATTATAATTAACGTATTATAAACGTCTTATACAAAAGACAAGTCAGTTACATACTACAGGGCTAAACTTTAGGACGTGCCTACTTGGGCAGTAAGGATAGAAAAAAAATATTTCGTATCGTTACAAATATGTTTGCAAATATTGGCATATAGTGAGTATATAACAAATAACAACAAATCACATTTCTATTTTGAAGTACAATATAAATAAAATAAACCTATAAATGTGTGTATCAGCATAAGCGAAATTCACAAATTAAGAATGATGTTTAAAGGGAGATTTTAATACTTCTCTTTTTGTAACTTCGATTCTTAGAAAACGAAAACTTTACATGAGCAATTCTCCAGCATTCTCTCAAGTATAAACTCTCTCAAATGTAAGTCTTGAGAACAGCTGTGGTTTTGATGTGCTGTTTCGACACCGCTTACGTCTTTTCGACGATGTTCCATTATATAAGTATTTGTCTTTTTTTTTCTCGAAACTACGCATTTTCTCACTTCTTGAAAGTTGTTGACAATTATATTTTTTAGTAATGATTTAACAAAATGTCTTCTCATTGTTTTGAGCCGCCCTATATTAATTATTTATTGTTGAAATTTGTAATTTTTTTAGAAACTTTCAAACTTCATATCAGAATCTTTTCCCATCTACGTATAAATAAACAAGAACATATGTAGGATGCAATTGGGGTAGGTTTTCATTAAACTACATGTATAATTTGTATTAATGTTGATTTTATTTTAATATTTTCAGACGTGTAGCTCATCACTATGCCAATTCAGGTTTAACTTAGATAAAACCATAATATTAAAGTACAAGAAAATCAAAAATTATTTTAATATTTCCAGAAAACAATCCTGTAGTTTTTCTTTTTAACAAGCATTACGGCATTTAATAGGAAAGTTTCAATGACTGCATTCAACGCAGTGAGCTCCTCTGTGAGCAGTTTATCGAACTAACACATTGCTCAATTTTGTTATCATCTAATTCTAATATCTTGGTTGTCAATGACTTCACGCCTGACAACCTATAGATAGTTCTATAAACCTTTGTTCACAGAGCAGCTTACCGTGTTGAATGCACCCAATGTAATTATGTATAATTTAAGATCAACTTCCTGTATTTTTATATAAATAGGTTACAAAGTTTCAGGGTAGGAAACTCCCTTGAGAAGGAACCACTAACATTTAGTGAACATGTTTCGAGAGGTTTCCTCTTTGGGTAAAATCGATATCTGAAACTTTAAATATTCCAAATGTGTATTATAATTATGTTTAAACAAAATTAATCACAATGATATAATTAAATCCGAGCATTAGATGTTTCCTTCATCTTCAATAATCGCATTGAGCTTAAATAACACGAGAAAATCTTAAGATCCAGTACATATGTAATAATAAGTGTTTTTTTTTTTTTATATTTTCAGTGTTATTCAAAATTTCATCAGTAATGGTTTAGTATTAATTTAGTGTCATAAATACATACCTTCAAACCTTATATACTTATAACTTGATTTATTTTCACACAATATTCGTACTGGATTGTGCATTTCGCAAAATTAATGTACTTTTTAGCCTGAAAGTTTTTCTTCAACACGCTCTACTTATCAATCACTAAACCTGCAGTTAACCATTACATACATTCATCTGATCATTATTGTCTTTTTACGTATGTACAAAAGTTAATTTTAAAATATGGTTTGACAAATGTTTCTTGAATTGTGTTTCTAGGCTAAAGTCGCCTGCAATATTTTGCTATGTTAGGGAAAGAACGGAGCAGAGGTTAAGACCCAGTGTTCTGACGAAAATGCAGAAAAATGACTGGAATACAAAAATCAGCAAAGAAATAAATAAAGATAATAACAATAGTAGAAGAAAAACTGTTGAATAAGTATCTCGTTTCATGTATTAAGTAAATTTTATAACTGAGGACATGGATTCTGAACAGAAATAAGTCATGCAACATAAACTAGAAAGCAGATGTCCAGTATGAAGAAGAAAATCCTTGCTGCCAACAAAGGAGTAGTATCAGAGGACCGCTTAAAGAATCAGATTATCACATATCTAGTAAGAAGCGAAAATTTGGCTGTAGAAAACAGTGATGAAAGAAGGTTGAGCACGCTAAAAATGTTGATTCATTGCAGAACAAAAGGAAATTATTGGACACAGGAATACATTATGCAGAAGTTTAAGTAATATTTCTTTCATAATGTTAATATTCTATGTTTAACAAATTAAAATTGTCAACGATGCAAGGTAAAAAGACTTGTATGGAAATTACCAGTGTTACTTCTCGGAACTGTTAGAATAGGTTAATTATGTACAGAACAACAAGAAAGAGCAATAAAGATAGGGACTAAAGCTAGTCACGGACCAAAAAGTAGGCTACAATGTTCCAATTGTGTCTCTTAATCTATCTTTCCAGTCTTGATAAACACATGCATTCTAAACGGTGCTGAGCTATGTGTTGGCAAATATGTGGGTTTAGTACGGAAATAAAACACGATTTAAAAAAAAAATCTGCTCTGTTTTAAATTAATTTTCTTCTGAGTGATTACTCGTGTGGAGAGGGACTAGGTATTTTCCCATGGAGCTTTCCACAAAAAATACAGGTGATAAATAATTTTCACATCTTCTTCCATATATGTAATGACAACAATAACTCATTTTTGGTTAAGTACTTTTATCTCGCAATTATCCATAGTTTTAACAACTTATAACATTATTGCTCAAACATATTGCAACTGTAATTTCTAACCAGTATTTTTATGTAACCAATCATAACTCCTGTACATGAAAGGAAGATGCACAGCAAACAAACAAAGATACACATTTATCGTACACACGCAGAACTATTTCCAAACAAAATGTACATTATTTTGTACGCCCAATAATTAAACCATAAGAATTATAAAAATACCATTACATTCCAAAAATGACGTTTTAAATCAGAAGGCCTCATTTAAGCAATATTTTTTAACATATACACAATATAATTAATATTTAGAATATAACATTTGTTTGCGATTTTACGTAGTATACATATGTATGAAACATTTTCGTAGTGATATTACAATTTAATTTTTAGAATTGAACTTTGCTTATATACTACAATAATACTAAAATTCACAAACATAATTTGCCAACCCTGGAAGAATTTTCTCTCCTTTTCAACATCAATTTCTCATACTAATACTTATTACGGCGAGCTATTCATTTATAATCATTGCATTTATTTTTATTGGTTTATTATTACAATCATTCCATAACGTGCTACATTTCAGGATATCTACAGTATGTCTTCCCTTCTAAATCATCCATGGAAATCCAGTCTTCCACAGGGGACACATCAGCTTTCACCCATTCGTCACGTACCTGGAAATATATCATAACATAAGTGTTTTAAACTACAGAAGCAATCAATCTCTCCCCCTCTTTCTGTATAGTTTTTTTTTTAATTTTGAATAATACATAACCAGAAATATATGTAACACAATATTGTCATCTTTTGTACATGGTTACATTAAGGTCAACATATTTTTTTGGTATGAAATATGAGAGTATCTCACATATAGTTCAGGTTACATATAAAGATTACCTCAATTTTCTTATTCCTGAATGCCATTTGTATTCATTGGCTCCTAGGTCCGTCATTTGTTACTAGGACTAACAAAATTAACTTATGTAATGTAAAAGCATGACTAATAATACCATACATTAATATTGTTTATTTTATGGGTTAATGAGTGATCGCAGTATATATTTCCGACCATACAAACATTTGTTTAATGGGTTGAATATAAAATGTTTATGATATATTTTACACTAGCTAGTGTTTTCAATGCATACAGTGATATGTCTATGGGTTTGTATCACATGTAGATTCGAATTGTTTGCAAATTTTTGAACGGTAGTACAAATCAGTGTTATATTTGAAGGATCCAAAAGTTTGCATAATATTTTAGATAAAATTTCACATAAGTTCGCTGTATTCTAGAGAGAATTACAAGCAATCTTCAAATTAGAAATCAATACTGTTGTGTAATTCGTAAAATACTAACCTTCTACAAAGGCAAAACAAGTCCAACTGAACTAAGCAGTCTGCAATGGTCTTTAGATTATTTTACATGTCTGGATTTTGGAATATACTGTCTATCAAGTGCATCGGATAATTCAGTTAATCAGATTTAATTAAAATAACTATTTTGATGCATTTGAAGTACATGTTAAATAAGGATCATTTTCTCTCTGTTCGTTTAATAATTATAGTATCACCGAATCCCAAATAATTTCTAAAAAAGACCTTTAAATGATATATTATCTACTGTGAACAATTGTTATATTAAAACATGAACTCAAAATGTTATAACTAAATTAGAAATAGTTTGAACTATTGTTTAAAGTTTGAAAACAACAGAGGCGGTATGTTTGGCAAATATTTCCAAATATGCGTTAAAAGTGAACGCATACCAATTTGTTTCAGAGATAGTATGCTTGTGGTTGTCAAGAAGAAAGCCGGTATGAGATGACGGTTCATACCCCCCTCAATTCAACAGCTCCCATATTATGTATTTACATTTTTCTTTCGGGACGGGCATAAGCCATAGTGTTTTTACCACCAAACAATTAATTGTATCTTACATATCAAGTTTATATATATATTGATATTGATAAGAATATCAGATTTAAAAAAAACAGCGAAACATTTCCATGTTTATGATGGGTTGCAGAATAGTGACTTATGACGTCATATTTAAAATGGTCCTTAAGTGTTATTGCCCATAAAGGCAGAGTAGGTAGTGAGTGAATGTGTAAATTTCTTCACGATTTATACTAATTGACTCAGCCTGATTTTTGAAATGTTATGTCGAAACACTTATTACCATGGTTTACTGATTCCTAACGTCTCTCGTGGCTTTGTTTGACAAGCAAATAGAGAGCCCTCGAATGAATACAAACTGAAACAAATAACAACGTTGTTGTGTTGTTGTTGTTTTTTTCTTAGTTCCGGAATTCAGAGAATAATGATCTTGAAGTGAGTCTTACGTAAAGATTACTGCTTCTTTCCCCCTCTGATGCTAGTTTCTCTATCTTTCTTCAGGGTTTGCTTAACGTTTTGTTTTCAGTTCTAAGAAACTAGAAACTAAATGTTATCTGTGACAGAGCGTTTAGTGCTTGCAGAAAGTTTTTTTTTTTTGGGGGGGGGGAGGAGTAATAATTTCTTGTTAAAGACTTGTTGTGCCCAACAGTGTTAGTTAGGTGTGGGTCTACATCGGTGATCTGTTTCTTGCTTGTTGTGGCCTTAGCATGTTTGAATGAAAAACCCTATATTGTTAGTGGTATTTCCTTTTCTCAAAAGTCCGAAAATTTTTCAGATCCTGTTCTATCCTATATTGCAAATAAATGTATATAATATCACTAGATAATACAAAAGTTCAAAGAAACCTTTGAGGACGAAAGAACTTACGAATCATAAGTCTGTGATAAATAAAATAGCAGTGCACACAGTATTAGGAAAGTCAAAAAAGAATCAACCTACATTAATACATACACTTACATTTCTGGCTGGCTTGAAATAAATTTCCATCCTACCGGTAGATGTCTCTTATGCTTAATAGCTTCATTTCCTGATATCTTATGGTTCTCTGTGGTTTCTCGAATACGATATTTATGCATAAGCGTTGATGCCATAATGGACGGGAAACAAGATGTGCAATATGTACTTTTCAAAGTAAAACTTCGGATTAATACAGTAATAGTTTTATCACCCACATACAGTGGACTCATTCCTCATTATTACTACCCACCTCTGTATTTCAATGAAAAAATAAATCATTTATCTTTCTTGATAGTCACTAAGGATGGAAAACCTTCTATTGATATCAAAAACATGATCGTCCTGACTCCTAACCCTTTCTAATTTTGTAATCTTATTGAAGAAAGCTGACGGAGAAATTTACTACAGTGGGTACATGAGTTTCATTTGAATAATACATGCACCCTTTTCCTAGTCATCTAGGTTAAATGTTCAACAAAATAAAAAAGAGCAATAAAACACTTTTTAATTACATTCTATCTTAATCAAATCGTACTAAAAAGTAAAAAAAAAAAAATGTTTACGCATGCCTGAAAGGAAAGCTTCAGGTGCGCTGTTATATACAGTTACATTATAATTTCTTGGAATGATGCGCCCCATTCTTTTCTTTTTAGTCATGCATAAACATTTTTTTACTTTTTAGTATGATTTGGTTAAGAAAAGAATGACTTTAAAATGTTTTTTTTTTATTGTTTAATTTTTTTCGAGTTTTTTCGGTCTTCGGATACATTTACTCAAGCTAAATGTTTTGTGACCCTAATCCTAAAGTGTTCTAGAACCAGGAAAATCCCAGGGTAGTATTTATTTTAATATAAAAGTTGGGAATAAAAAAAAATTAAAATTTGCTTTCAAAATAATTAAACATATACAAATATATGAAAGTAAGAATAGAATATTGTATTGTAACCGTACTTACGTCTCCGTCTCTCTGTAAAATTTCATCATTCTATGACGTCGGAAAATGAGTTTAATTAACGTTCCAAGATTTGACGACACCACGAACCATTGTGAACTAAAGGAAAGAATGTAAAAAAGAAAGCCCAACATATTTCGGCTTAAACTTGAATATAACAGACCTTCTATTAACAATTTTGACTAAGTCCTGGAAACAGCAGAGGAAAGAACATTGACCAGGGCCTAGTTGCAATGTACCATTCTGATATTCGTCTGGTGTGAGTGAATAAAACCCATGGATAAAGCTTAGGCAGTATAAGAAGCAGCTGCGATCATTACCAGAAACTTACGGTCGTTAAGCATATGCTCTACTAATGTATTGGCATTGTTTTAACATCAACCATTTGTATGCTAACAATTTGAAGCGAAATATTAAGACAGCAAACAAAAACAGTTGCACAAGGTGTCAAAAATTATTTCAGTACAGTACAATTATTAAAATGGAATATTCTCTGCTGCTTGTCACGCTACATAGAATTAATTATTAATGCGCTGTGAAACATTTAGCTGTAAGTGGGACGAAGTCCCTGTTCGGTGGTCAATATGCAAACTGTTTCATCTGTAGAATAAAACTGAATATGTACCTAAAATTATTCATAATCTGTTATTTTGAACCAAGCTTGATTGATTTAATATCCTCTGTTGACTTGACTGCATTAAATAGCTCTCATTCATGAGCGGATTTAGGAGAGAGACCCTGAGGGGGCACGAGAGAGACATTGCGGGGGGAAACGCATTGAAAGCTATCCTTTAGAATGAAACATTTAAAGTTATTCTGAAATGACTGGGGGGAGCAATTCCACCATAAATCCGCCCATGCTCTCATTGTATTGAATTTTATCTAAGACCTTTAGGCAACTTTGGATCAAACCGAATGGATGTTGATGGGAGAGGTGGAATGAAGAAAGCGGGAGGAAATAAGAGAAGCATGAGAAAATAAACGCACATGGTTTTTGTTCACCACAAGTCACGAGCCGGGATAGAATCGGTTACATGGACCAGAGGTGAGCGCGCTACCACTGAACGATCGTGGCCACAAAATAGCTCCCATGCTTTATGGAATATGATAACGGGGTTTTTCCCAAATTAATAGTGCTATTTCGAGGGCTGAAAACCAAGTGAAATGAACTAAAATTTATTTTAGTAAACTTAATCCTAGAATATAGATAGAAAAGAGGTAATTGCGATTATAACATTAAGAGGAAAAAAGGAAGACACAGACCTAGATTTTAGAAGGAAAGCTGATACATAGAAACATTGTAAATTGCTTCTTTTTCGAACTTAATTACGGGGTATACCCCTCAGAAACCATTTCATTCATCGTATATCGATGAAAGTAACATAGTAGTTTACTTTTATTGTAAAATATACCATAAATAAGTAACGCCATATCTTCCTTCTTTTTCAAAATTATTACAAGTTGCTGTAATTGCCTATTTGCCACGGTTATCTTTCGCAGCGAACGCCACATATTTGTGAACCTTTCTTTGGTTTTTGCCGGTTAAGCTATTTGAAAAGAAAAATGAACTTAGTAGATTTTTCAGCGCAGTCAGTTATTTAAATATTTTTTTTTTATTTAAATAAGAATGTTTTTTTTTAAACCAAGAAATTAGTTAAATTAATTTCGTGATTATTCGAAATGAAACATTCTTAACAATTTAATCCCGTAAATGCTTGTCGGAAGGTGGATTAGTCGATTTTACAGTGTCTATTGAGTAGTTTAAACATATACTTGCATGTCGTAAGCCTAAAAAGGCAACACATATAACAACAATACGAGTTTGCTTTATGGAATTGTTTGAGAACGCAAAATTTTATTATTATTATTTTATATTATCATGTTTAAGTTTATTATTAATTTTTATTTGTATTATGTTAATACAGAGTGCACTGTGAAAATAGGAGAAACAACGTTCATCCAAAAAATGAAGGCAGCTGAGCTGCCTCCAATTTTTGGATTAACCTACATTCAGCGAGTGTTCGGTTGAACGTTTTACTTTCTGTATACATATACGTAAAATGTATACATATAAGTGACTGTTCCAAAGTATTTTATTCAAGCAGAGAATTTGTTTTTAAAGTAGAAAAGAATAAAATGTAATATTCCTTTAAAATAAAAAATAAAAAAAATAAACAAGTTGAAGTGGTCGGGTATCGATTCAGGGTCCACAAGCACACTGGTCGGACGCTCTTGCCACTTAGCTACGAAGTCAGTGTTCCGTGCTTTTCGAGTGATATCTATAACTTAGGTTTTACTGCGAAGGAGGTTAATTATTAACACGTTTTTTATTTTACTACGAGGAATGTCTCGTGAAAATAGGAGAGATACGTTTGCTACAGTGTAAAGATTTATACCTAACTTAATTTATCTTTCCGCCAATGCAATCCTTGCCGCTCTCGGTCCACCAGTGAACTGTTTACTGTTCACAGTGTAAAGTCAATATAAACACTCGAAATGGTGGGGCGTTCAGTCACAAGCAAGTAACGTTACTCCTGTTAGTGGATTATAGAATATCCAACTAAGGTTTAAACTTCATCCACAAAAGTATGTAACCTCAAAATTGCAACTTTAGCTTCCACTTTGATTAGAAAATGACCGAGTTTTAAGCGTAAAATAAGTTGAACGTTCACGGACAAATCACTTTGGATAGTTTCAACCCATTTTCAGTTAACGTTAAGCTGTTACAAAGAAAATGTTAACCTTTAAAATGGAGTTCATTTTACCTATTTTCCACTAAAAGGCTTACACTATATCCACGTTTAAGAGTAAATACAACAAAACGCTAATTTTCGACTTTTATTTTAAATCGCAGTTGAATCAAGCGGTACTTGGGGCACGGCAGGCCTTAATTTTATTAAATAAGTTGATCGGCGTATACACATCTTTCCAGGTGAAGCTCGCGCGACCACCTTCCTAATCCAGCGCCTCATAATCGCAATTCAGCAAGGGAATGTATCATCTGATTGTGGTACGTTGCCTCCTGGGAAGGCATTAGATGAGATTTTGCTCCTTTAAAGATGTTATTTTTAAGATTTATATTCAATTTTTATTTATTATTGAGTCTTGTATGTATTCAAATCATCTATGAGTGTAAAAACTATAATACCGGTATTAAATATGCTTTCAATTATATATATATTGTAAATTCAGAATTTATATATATATATAAATCTAAATATTTTTTTTAATATAAAAAGGCAGGTGAAGAAAGGTGGTAGTATAGGAAGATGTAATACTTCCGGCATGAGAGTAAAGTATTTGTGTAAGAAATCAAGGAGTAATAATTAGAAGAAAGTCAGAAGAGGACTCCCAAGAACATGATAATTATATCTGGAAAATACTTAATAGAAATAAAAGGTAATCAGTTATAAACTATATTACTCAGAAGACTTTAATACTTTTTGATAGCAATTATATTATCAAATCTTTCAAGGAACCCTTTGCATAATTCTTCAATGTATTTCATAAACAAATCACAATCGAAACCTTGTATGAGCATAATAATAATAATAAATATTTATAACGTATTAAATAATGAACTATTTTTCGAACACAGTACGCTAGCTTCAGATTGAATACCAAACGGCATTACTAAATAATGCGACTCATACTTCCATTATTAACTGAACTGTTTAATTTATTATTACTGAAAGGAATATGTCGTAATTAATGGTGAAATGCTTTCATCGTGTTAATGTAGAAAGGAGGAAAGATATCAGTTTTGTCGAATTATAGACCAATAACTGTATTTGTATAATTGGCTGGATTATTTGAATAAATTGTATGTAGGCATTGGAATTTAATCTAAAGTAGATACTCAATAAGAACGTCATTAGTTTGTTTCCAAGAAATCGGAAAGTGGTAATCAAGCTCACTACTGAAATAAAGAATATTCTATCAAATAGGTCGCAAAGTGCGATGTGACGTTGCTAAATCACCATATCCGACAATATTAATAGACAAATATTATTGAAGAAGCTGCTTTGGTAATGGCAGAAAATGGTATAGCGCAGGGCTCTCTCTTGTGCCCTTTACTCTTCAATATATATGACAAATGTGATAGAAAACCTTTGTATGTATTATTATACCCAGATGATATGGAAAGATATCGAGAAGTTACTGGCATTAATGACAGTAAACTCGTACAAGCAGATCTCAATTGAGTTGTTTATTGGTACTCACGAAATAAAATGTGTTCAAATGTATCGGAACGAAAATTGTATGCTATAATTATAATAATACAGTGCAATATTTTATCAGTGAATATGTGCTTAATAATAATAAAATATAGAAAGATAAAACAATCAAAGATCTGGGCGTACTCTTTAATTCAAATCCTGGTTTTAATAAATATATTGATAGCATGATAGGGAAAGCCAGAAAAAAGATACGATTCATTTATAATCAACAGAATAAATTTACGAATACGGATAGTTACATTAAATTTAAAAAAAAATGTAGTGAGACCAAAGATGAAATGCTGTACTATGATTTGGAATAACTTATCTAAAACTTGAAAGAACCAAATCGAATCAATACAAAAATATTTATTAGATTACGATGCTATAAACGAAATTTACCGCATTTTATCTTCATTATAAATACTGCTGAGAACCTTCATGTTTCGAATCTCTCGAATTAAGAAGGAAGATCTTTGGCAAAAATTATTGGTAAGATATTAGATAAAATATAAAGTACTTATTTATAACGAGTTATAGTTGTAATGCGCCCTTATACAATATATTTTTTTATTATCTTACAACTAATGTAAACGGATCTTCCAATCTAAAAACACCTAATAATAAGGTATAATCTGCCATGACATATTTACTTATATTTTTGTAAAGAGAGACATTTGTATTAATAATAATATATTTGTAGTCGACGTATTTCCAGTTTTGTAATATTTACGCTTTTGTGTTACTCAAACTCTAATATGAGATCTGAGAAAAGAGGTCCATTTGAGGTTTATAATTCACAAAACACTGTAGTCTTTATATTTCACTTAATTAGTAGTTTATTTTCTTGTATAGCATTAGACGTAATGCTATATTCGTTAAAATGTCTTTAATAAACACTAATGTTATTGTTACATTCTGATAGTTATAAAATAATATGTTAAGAAATAAGGGGTGACTGAGGACTGATACATACTAAGTAAACACCAGTCCCCGTAATATTAATTCCCTTCTACCACACAGCTTGATTCAAACTCTGAGAAACTAACAAATACACCCCTTTTTAAAGTTTTATACGTTCAGTTATATTGAACGAAACGTCAAAAAGACTGACATTTGCCTGTTTTCTCAAAGTTTTAATCAACCTGTGTCCTACAGTAGTTGGAATAGCGAGTTTGATAAGGGAGGGGCACAATATATTGTCGCTGAAATCCAAATCAAACTTATTTCATTTGATACAGGATTGTGAGATATGGAGAATACCAAAATTTAAGTTGCGATGGACAAGGGAGAGCGAAGCTGGAGGGGGGGGGGAGAGATAGAGACCTCGAAATTCACAGAAGTTAAATAAAGGATATATCCATGCTGATTCAGAATAAAGGATGTTACTTTCCTGAGGTGATTCCTGATATCGAAAAACGTAAAAAAACATATACACATGGGTGAAATTCCGTTACGTTTTGGATACACAGCGTTTCCAACTTTGAGCCCAAAGTCGACACTAATCAATGGGTCGACGCCTAACAATGGGAAGAAATGAATAATTTTCAGTAATTAAGAAATGACTCATTGAATGACAATCACGTTTCCACAAATTTGTTTAGAGCAATATAGTGGAGATCAGGAGTGAAAACACGATGTCACCGGTTTGTCAGTGTTGCCAACCAGGTATAACGTTTAAATTTTTCAAATGGCAATCTGTCGTCTTATTGGATATTTGGCATTTTCTAATGATGATAAAAATATAACTAAAGCACACACCACAGTGCTGCAAACTATGGATGAGACCGAAATGTTTTCTCAATCTTATACAAGTTAATCTGAAATCGTAAAGCTTGATTGCTCGACCTCTTTAAAAAATAACAATAATAGTAATAATACTTATATTCTTTATATAAGAATAGTTCAAAACGGGTATTCTTTTATATTTATTCTCATCGATTAATTAATGGGCACCGGTTTTGCAGTCGTTTACAAAAAAAAATTAATATCTCCCAACTGGTGTATTATAGGACATTAAAAATATTCCTTTAAAAATTGCTTGATAATCTTAGTCCTCTGGATGAAAAGCCTAAAATGTAATTGAGCTAATCAAAATGGCATCCAAATGTCATTGTCAAAACAAAATAAATTCCTGTTTTAGGGTACTTTTTTCGCACGCAAGGGATTGCACGTTAACGTTGATCTTTAATACGATATTGCTATTACACATAAAAGTTTATTGAATGTATACAAAATATGAAGGCTGATACGTGGCTGCTTAATTTTTTCATGAACTTTTGAAAATGCAAAAATTCGTATTTTATGCGTATTGCAAGACCGATAACTCTGGTGAGATAAAATGTAAAATCTATTTTTTTTTTTCACATGTTATACAGTTATATATGGTGAACATATGGAAAAACATTCAACCAGTTTGAACGGAGATCCAGATTTGCAAATTGGGGATAAATAAGACTTGTGCGCGCTACGGTAAATATATTATCAATACGCATAAAATAGAGTTTGTATAATATTGCAAAACCATTTCGGTCTCATCCATAGTTTGCAACACTGTGGTGTGTGCTTTAATTATGTTATTCATCATCACTAAAATATGTCAAATATCCAATAACACGACGTAGTGCCATTTTTAAATTTTGAGCGTTATACCTGGTTGGCAACTCTGACAAACCGGTGACATCGTGTTTTCACTCCTGATCTCCGCCATATTGCTCTAAACAAATTTGCGGAAACGGAATTTAAATTCAATGGGTCGTGTCTGACTTATTGAGAATTATCCATTTCTTCCCATTGGTAGGTGTTGACTTTGGGCTCAAAGTTGGAAATGCTGTATCTCCAAAATGAAACGGAATTTCACTCATGTTCATAGGAAATGTTTTACTACTTTCTATGTCAGGAATCACCTCCGGAAAGTAATGTCCTTTATTCTGAATCAGTTTGGATATACCATTTATTTAACTTCTTTGAATTTCGAGGTCCCCCCCCCTCATTCCTGGCTCCGCTCCCTCTTGTCAATCACACCTTGAATGTAGGTATTTTTTATATTTCACCATCCTCTATCAGATGCACTATGTTTTATTTGGATTTCAGCGACAATATATCGTGATCCTCCCTTGTGAGTGGGATGAATAGTCAGTGCAACGCGCTCCAAGTCGAAGACAAAGATCATTCACTGTATGGTATATATCAGCTGTATTTAGGGTCATAACATTACATTAACAATTTTACCTAGTTCATGCGAGTTTCCAATTACAACCGCGGATACTAATTAAACAAAGAAGTCTCGACCTTAGTGCCGGCCATAATGACTATATGAATTTAAAGGTTACGCTAAGTTTGACAAAGTTACTCTAAGTTACGCTAAGTTACTTCGGCGAATACCCTAAGAACTAACTTCCGTTCCTTCCGAAGTGTGATCGCCGATTTAATACCTCAGACGCAACGGGGTAGGCGTAGCTACTATTTTGGGAAATACATGAAGGTTAAAACTTGATGCTTTATTCCCTTCCAGATTATAAATTATATACATCACACTCATGAATATAGGAAACAGAAATATTACTTAACAACACTGATTCAGAAAGGGGAATATTCATAATAAGGAAAGTAAGATAACAATATGGCAAAGTTCGCAAACCAAAATCAAAATATAAGCGCGAGCGTGCTAAGAATATAATAAAAATAAACTAGTTGGAATGGGCCTGCTTTAACTATTAAACACTGATAATAATGGTGATACACTTGTAATAGGCCTAGTGATTATGCCCAATAGGAATATTTTTTTTCCAACTTAGGATGAAAAGAAAAAAAATGATCAAAGAAGTGAAGAAACAATAAGAAAACCTCTGAGAATAGCAGATAGGCTTCAAATTACCCTTTCCACTTCTTTGAACACCCGAACTAAATTTCCTCCAACTAATTTTTTTATGTCTTCTGAGCTCCAACGACGATCTCGAGCTAGCTCAGCAAGGAGTGTAGGGTAATGTGATACATCTTCCAGACCATCTGGTGTCCTGCAAGAAAGCAAATTTGTTATCACTATTTTCTTTCAAACACAGAGATAATCACAAAGCATGGGGTGTTCCTAATGAAGTTCATCAATAAATTCATAAAATAGATCATAATTATCACGTTACTCAATTAGACAATTATTATAAGCAAGATTCTCCAATAGATTCGATTAGATTAGTTCTCTTTTCTACATTATTCATTTTCCAGGTGTACATAATATATCGATTATCATATCCCAGGACCCATGTCCTTGCATTGATTTAACATCTTTCCTGTATGAATAAGCGTTAACCTGAATAATACAGATAGTTCAAAATATATTTCAGTAGTCCCCAAACTGCTTTCTTGATACGAGGGTCGTTCAATAAGTCCTTAGATAACCCAAGGGATGGCACTCGTAGAATTGAAGAGGTTTGCTCTTAGTACGCGTTATCTCTAACTAGACTGCTGTTAAACTTTCAGCTATATCCTTCAGAAGGTTTCATTTTCATAGCAACAAACTTTTGTTTATATAGAAAGAATTAGAAAAAAAAATGAGTTTCGCGCGGTGATTAAACACTTCTATTTAAAAGGTTTAGCACGGAAAAAGATGAAAGCCGAGTCGGATGAAGTTCATGGTAAATCTGCTTTTGTGTTTGCGACCGCTTACAATTGGGTAAATGAGTTTAAATGTAGCCGTTTTAACGTCACCTTCGCATCCTACGACATGCCTATATTCTTGTGTAAGACTCCCTAATAATTTATATAAAATCGCCCTTTCCATTTAGGGTTATTTATATATGTATATATATATATCATATATGAAATTACCTGCCTAAGCTTTTGACATATGCGAAGTTCTAAGATACCCAAATATATTATTTTGTGTAAATACTTTCGATAAAACATGTAGCTACCAAAGATATTATAAATAATCAGATGAACATAACCAAAGACTTTTAAGATACAAAGAAATTAACTTACTAAATTATACGAAACTTGTATGGAGGACAATCTAGATTTATTGTAACGTCTTTGTAATATAAACATCGCAAGCTATATGCAATTTTAGATTTCTATGATCTCCCGAAGTGGACGGAGCTCTGATTAAAAGTTTTAATCTAAATAATCCTACGCCCATAGCCGGAGTATATTATTAATAAATTCGCCTCAATTATATAGCGTCATTTGGGGTACTCGGGGTAATAAGGGACGTTTCACCGTACATCCACAAATGATGAAGATCGTTCGATGTGAAAAAAAAAATATAAGCAAGATGATGCTTTCACTGTCAGTGGAGAATAAACGCAATCGTGTGATTGATTCGGAGGCTGGTTTGGCGCTTTTCCGTCGCAATCATGGCAAGTTTTAGCGATGATACATAACTGTGGACGAAACATGAATACATTACTACACTCCAGAGACAAAGGAACAGTCGAAACAGTGAGTTTTTAAAGGCGATACAGTTCCGAGGAAGGCAAATGCGGTGAAATCGGTCTACCAGGTCACGGCGACGATATTTTGGGATTCACGCTGAATCATACATGAAGAGTATTGTGGGTCGTTATTGCACGGGTTGAGCTAATAAATCGAGCGAAAAAGTCCTCATTTGGCAAAGACAAAATTATCTTCTATCAAGACAATGCACGTGTGCACATCTGCGCAGTTTCGATGGCGATAACTATGGGATTAAAGTTCGAATTATTACAACATCCATCGTATTCGCCAAAATTTTGCCCCAGTGTCTTTTTATATCCAAACGTGAAAAAAAATGGCTCGGCGAAAAAAGATTCACGTCGAAAGAGGAGATTATCGCCCAAACAAATGCATATTTTGACGACGTTACAAAGGCCTACTCTTTTGACGGCTTAAAAAGTTGGAGAAATGCTGGGAAAAGTTATCGAGCTAAAGGTAGATTATGTTGAAAAAATGAAAAAAAAAATCAACCTAATATAATTGTATTTTCTATCATTTACTAACTACTTATTGAACAACCCTCGTACATGCTTTCCATCCAAACAATAATAGCTTTCAGTCGCAGTAAGTATCTTTACGGTTCTTAAGTGTTCTAGTTTCCTAAATCATTAATAATTATAACTAACTGGGAGAGACGGTATATGTTTCACCTTTAACATATATATTTATATTTTAAATATGTATAAAAATAACTACTCAGATAGAAACTTGTTACGGCGGAGTTGTAAATGGTAAGTTACAGCACAGTTTCATCTGACCTTGAATCTGTGTTTCCGCCAGACCCCTCCCCTCTGTGGGGGTGTCATTCGCCGAATTCTCGACAACATTCCCAACTTTAAAATTTTGCGGTGAACAATAGATGGACACAGTGCAAAACCAATTCCACCCTTCCGATCTTGAATTTACACCGCCCCCGCCCCCCCGCAAAAAGAAAAACTGAAAGCCCTGGCGTAAATCCTACTTTGACTAAATAGTGAATTACATTCATAACACCAGCATCATTTCCTCTACTTTTAGGTTCCGAAGTACAAATTTCCATACAAGAATTAATGAATCGAACTCATATATGTGATTTTGACGAGAATCTTTAGAAAGCAGATACTGTAAAGGTGACCATGAGTGAGAAGTAGTAGGCTTAACAAACTCTTCTAGTTTAAAGATATTATTTTTATAATTTCACGCGTGCGCTTGAAAATTATATATTTTTGCAGGTTTATAAGTAAATAACAGGGCAATCATGTTCCGAACGGCATTTATGGTTCATTAGAGAGTATGTTACTGCGCGCCATCTAGAAAGGAAAAGATGTCAGTCAAAACATCAAACGAAATGATATCCGGACTAGATCTTTATTATCCAACTTGCGTATTTATCTTACATTTTATTGTTGAAACGATATCAATAAATAATAAAACGTGCCCCTGGTCCGATTCTTACAGTTGCCGACTTCACAGTGGTATTGGGGTAAGATATTAGACTAGAATTTTCTTGTCGGCAATACTTATTGAGATATTTCAGAGCACTCTTTAGTATCAATAGGAGAATTCTCGTGAGTAGTCAGTACCTGGACAAAGGCTCTAGATACTAGCTCGCCGTGCCCTCTTATCCCATTTTAAATATCCTCCTCCTTCCTCTCATTGTTTGAATTAATTTATACCTCTCAGTATCTTTGGCTCAGGCCGGGATAGGATAGAGACATGATGTATGAAGGAAGTCAGCCAAGACTTAGTATTAAGATACCATCGCAACATTCGCTTGATACGACTGAGGAGGACTCTGGAAAAATCCGATAAGATGAATGACCGCTGGGATAACTTCTGGGGTACTCCGTTTAGTATGCTAAAGCTGTACCGGCCGCTAGAAATTATTATGAGAATTGCTAATAAGTTTCTGAATGTACAAGTTAGGTACTGCTAGTAATACGACTTCAAGTAAGATTATAAGTGTACTGAAATGAATTGGAAAATCCGATACTGAAAGCTGAGAAGTAACAATACTATTGTTTAATGAAATTATGTCAGGTTCGCTGATTTTAATACGATCCAAACGTATTTTGTCCACCCCATCCCAAATTAAATGTAAAATTATATAAATATCCTAAAAACAAAATATGCTAATGTTAATTTGGATGTAATAGTGGCAAATTTAGCTCCATTACAGCAAAGATGGAATCTTAGAAGTGGTAGAGAGTGAAACAAATTCATTGCTTGCAGAAATTCATGGATTCTCGTTTCGAGTCTGTAGCTTCTAAGTTCTCTTGGATTACACACTCAGTAAATAATGAACGCACTTACACATAAAGTAACGGCTTGGACGATGCTTCTATAACCTATACAGTTTCTGAACCCAGCGACAGCGATAATTTAGTAAATCGTTGGCTTCGCATTCAGCATCTCATCCTGTTTGAAGTATCCCTGGTATTATATTGCGTCATAGCAAGCAAATGCCGGAATGTTACATTCAACTTAGGCCCTGGTCGACTTTTCCCTCATTCCCCCCTAACCTACTACCCCGGCTTAAGCTATACATGTTTAAAGGCCGTAAATATATTCAATTGAATTCAATAGGTATAATATTTAAAGTCTAACTCAAATTAAAATTGATTTTTTTACGAAATTTGATTCAAGCTTGTGCGTGCTTCTCTGTGATTGATTCTCATCACGTGCTCTCGACTCACGATATATCAATCAGGAGAACGTACCATGTGTGAAGTAAGCCCCTGTACATGACTGCTTTTCTGAAAGACGAATAGAAGAGGAATTGAAATAGCAGTTGGAATACAAACAAAGTTACCTTTTCAGAGAGAATAAAGAGAGCTTTCAACCAGCTGTGTTTAAGGTTTGTACAATTAGGGAAGTTAGGTTTAATAAAACAGTATTACTAAACGCTTAATTAGTAGCAGAGAAAGTGTAGAATGTATATGCTAGAACAGAAAGTGCCGACACTGCATAGTATGTTCTGTATTAGCTCATGACTTGTAGGCCGAGATCTGAGATGTAATAAGAGGAAATATTTTTCATCAGCCTGAATCAATGAAATTTAATTAGCAAGTAGGAATTTCTGGAACAGAACAGTGCATTCTAATATTGAAAGGAACCATTTGTAATTTGGTTAGTTGGAAAACTAATACTGGCTTTAGTCTGAAAGGTTTTCTGTCCCTTAAGTCAATTCAGTGAATTATTTCTTGGAAAATAACTTTCATATTAAACACGTATTTACTTCGTTCTTGAAAGAACGTTATCTATTACCTCAAGTAAGAATGCTTGAAGTGTTCGTTAGTCGCATTTAAAACTTCTGGTTTCTCAAGAATTATTTTCATAATCTTGTAATCACATAGAATTCTAGTACAAAAAAATGCGCATATGAGTTATTAAATCCATAACACTTTAAATAATACTAATTGTAAAATTCAAGCCAATAATACTGAAAGTTATCTGCACATGTATACTATATAATTTTCGAAATAACATACAACTCTAGTCTAAAACACGACTCCACAACATAAAGTATTGATTTTGAAAAGCTAATTACGCTTGTATTTCGGGGCGTACTGACACTTATGCCACACGCCCAACTTAATTTAATCAAAACCTGGAATAAGGGTACAAATCAAATTTGATGCGATATAAATTTCGTATTAAAATGACTGTCTATGAAGCTTTTACAGTATTTTGTTAATGGCCGAACAATTAATCAATTTGCCTATTATAAAATGTTCTTCACATCTGTATTCAATTCTTATACGCATATCCTTTGTATTTGGGTACAGGTTTGGCGAAATTGAACCTCGCCTACGATCTATTTTACTTTAATTATCACCGACTTGATACTTTTAAAAAAAATATATATTGTGACCTTAAAAAAATATCGTTGGTAGCATCATCTATCAACTCAAACTTTCATGTTTCTTATTCGTAACAATACATTCAACCTTCATTTTCTATTTTTACTTAGCTTCTCGACAAAATCTACGTACATTTAATATAGACTTTATATATTTAAAATAAAACTTACAAGTTTATTCCATCGTAGCCCGCACCTAATCCCACGTGGTTAACACCAGCTACGGAACGAATATAATTTATGTGCTCTGAAAAGATTAAAAATGTAATGAGGTTTGAATAAAAAAATATAAGGTTTGAAACATCTCAAAATACATTTAAAAACACATTTTTTGTAATTAAGTATGCTAATAAATGTTTACAGCCATTTGTTATTCAAATATACATAAATGAAATTGAAGAGAACTCACAATATCGTAAGAACGTTTATTTATAAGTAATACGAAGTTATCATTTTTCTACTACCCAGGGATATGACAGCTGATGCTGAGCAAGTAATTACATATGTGTCTCTCGAAGGCATTAAATGATATAAAGTTCAGTTATGTCAATATTTTGTATCAGTTGCAGAGTGTTGAGTATACCTAGTATCCCTAACTGCTCTTTTACAGTACGTAACTATAAGAATTATATATATATATATATATATATATATATATATATATATATATATATATTAACAAATAAAACACCATTGCTACACGCCACGGTAGTAAAAAAGATAAGGGTCATATAAAAAGTCTCCGCGGTTTTTTGGTAAATTTTTGAACAAAAAATTTCTTTATTGAAAATCAATTTTAACCAAGTACATATTGACCATTATTATCTATGACCTTTTGCCATTTTTCGGGTAGCTTCATAATTCCATCGGTGTAGAACTTCTTTGGTTTTTCGTCGAAAAACTTGGCCAAGTGATTTTCAGCGGCGCTTCGGTCGGCCAATATTTTACCATGAAGTGGGTTTTGCAGAGACGGAAACAAATGGTAGTCAGACGGTGCAAGGTCCGGGCTATACGGTGGATGCATCAAAACTTCCCAACCAAGTTCCGTCAATTTGTTCCGAGTTATCAAAGATGCGTGTGGCCGCTCATGATGGAACACAACTCCCTTTCTGTTGGCCTATTCTGGTCGCTTTTTCTGGATTGCTTCGTTCAAACGGTCGAGTTGTGCATAGTACAGGACCGAATTGATGGTTTCGTCAGGTTGCAAATGGACGTACTGTGCACAACTCGACCGTTTGAACGAAGCAATCCAGAAAAAGCGACCAGAATTGGCCAACAGAAAGGGAGTTGTGTTCCATCATGAGCGGCCACACGCATCTTTGATAACTCGGAACAAATTGACGGAACTTGGTTGGGAAGTTTTGATGCATCCACCGTATAGCCAGGACCTTGCACCGTCTGACTACCATTTGTTTCCGTCTCTGCAAAACTCACTTCATGGTAAAATATTGGCCGACCGAAGCGCCGCTGAAAATCACTTGACCAAGTTTTTCGACGAAAAACCAAAGAAGTTCTACACCGATGGAATTATGAAGCTACCTGAAAAATGGCAAAAGGTCATAGATAATAATGGTCAATATGTACTTGATTAAAATTGATTTTCAATAAAGAAACTTTTTGTTCAAAAATGTACCAAAAAACCGCGGAGACTTTTTATATGACCCTTTATTACCAAATTGTATTTTTTTAAATATAAACTGATATATATTAATGCAGAAAAAGCTAATTTTTCATACTGCTTACAACATTTCGCGATATCACTATAGAGTCTGCATTACTGCTCATCGAACATAAGAAAGAAACTTCATAATTAGAAGTTAACAAGCTTTGCACAGGGGTGTATTCCGGAAATGTAGTTGCAGATAATATTTATTTAACATTAGACTTGATTCTGACATCACTGTTAGAAGGATGTGCTACTGCGGTCGTACTCCCCTCTGTCTATGTCATTTCCAACGGAAAAAGAATAAAGTTGAAAAAGTCCTGCGCAAATTGACAAATTGATCCTACATCAGTCAACTCTGAGAAAAACTGAAAACCAGTTCTCTTCCTTTTTAATGTTTTCATGTATTAAACAACTGACAATCAGAAATCACACTCTAAATTTAAGAATTTTCCGGTGTTGTCAATTAGCATGTTTCCGAAACATTTTCAACTGTGCTTATTCAGAAATGTTAACTCTCACGGAAAATACGTGAGTCACACGCATCCAAGCATCAACTCACGCTGTTACGCAAAGAACTTGCAAACTCACGCATTTTGAATAAAGTGCAAAGTTTAAAGCTAACGCTATAAAGTGAAGTAGAAACAAAACAAAACAAAAGAAGACAAGAGTAGCAGCATTCAAAAACATAGGAAAGAATTGTTGAACTGATCAAATCGTAAACTATTTCAATATTTTTTAAAATGGTATGTTTAGTTTAATTTTTCAAGTAGGACCTACTGAAGTTACTTGTTATCGTACGCTGTGTGTTTTTTACAGTATTTTCGCGATAACTAGCGTCTGTATTGTAACTCTTTGGTATGATTTAGTTTCTCATTACATGTTGATATCATGAGAATTTAAGTTGTCTGTTTTGAAGAAGTCAGCGACTTATTTGGTTTCCTGTTGGAAAATACTGAAAATAATTTCAAGAAGTATCTTGATAACGCTGGAGACGTCATTTACAACTTTAGTTTAGTGAATTATTGATTAATTTTAGTCATAGTGTCCTGAAAGTTGAGGTTCTGAATGGAAGGAAGAAACATATGAAGTAGAGAGAGAACGTAAGTGCTGTCCAAATGGGTGTTCGTACTAGTGACAGGATGATGCTGTTGAGGAGAGTCAGCAGAGGACTGGAGTTTAGACAATGAATCATCAGTTGGAATGAGTGGCGTCGGATGAAGTTGAATGTCCTTGTCAGAGGCTATAGAAAGTGTGGACTTCAGTTTTGTGCAACAACTGTTCTACTGGCTTTGTAGTTTTGAAAGGATTATAGTTTCCAGGATAAGATTTTTCGTAACTGACACATTTGGCCGGGTCGGTCCTAGTTCTCTTGTCGCAATTGGCAATGAGGTGAGAGTCAGTACACTTGATGCAGCGTGGGGCAATGTAACAGGTAAACTGAGCATGGTTGAATCTCTGACAGCGGTAGCATGGAGTAAATAGGCGTGGTTTGTACATTTGTATTGAAAATTTATGACGGCAAATGTAATCCAAATTGAAGAGCTTTTGAATATTGAAAGTACGTTGGAGGGTCACCAAAAAGAGCGGAAAATACTTTCGTTGATGCGTTAACTGATCCTGACATAGAGCTGTTTAACGAAGAGTACAGTAAAACCTATCTTCAGTTAATCTTGTTTATTATCTTCAAGTGATGAGTCCAATGGCAACTTTCTAATGACAACTGTATGAGAACGATGCAAACTGTACATTGGTTTGAATGCAATATATCTTTATCTTGTCATAGTCAGCTTGTGATTTAGACTGGAAGCAAATATAATCCCTCCCATGTTGAATGCGTGGTGGCGAAGAGAAAGTAGCTGACAAAGTTCGAGTGAAAGTATATTTCTTAGTAATGTCATAGATATAAAACGCTGGAAGTTTGGATTTGAAAGCAGAAACTGGGTTCGGGCCGTTGGCCGCAAGTACAGGACAGAATTTGTTCTGGTGATTGTCACTATTTTCATCGGAATTTAAAGTACTGAATTTGTTCTGAAACTGGACCGTTCATGTTTACATTTAGAACTCTTAAAAGTTTTCTTGGGTGAAACAAAGCCGTCTGCATCCATGCGGTGTCAGAAGCTATATTATCAGCAGAGGAAGGTTGAGTGGCTGAAGAAGTGACTCCACCAGATGGAGAAGAAAGTGTGGGATATTGAGTGAAAGAAGAACAGTCGGGAGTTGATGCTGCTTGCTTAAGTGGAGGAACTGACGCATAGTCCTTGAAGCTAGGTAGCTACTTGAGGTGATGCAGTAAAGTTGGATCTGGTACATAGTTTGAATCAAGTGTCATGGTAGTTTTTGAAGGCTTCCTGTGAACTTCCATCGCTCTCTTTCAAGAAACGAAGTACAGGTTGAATCTTTATTGTCAAGGAAGGAAGGCCGTGCACTTTCCGTCAAGTTAAACACCATGCAAAAGCTAGAATCAAACGACACAAGCTCTACACACATCGGTTTCTATTACTCATCTGCGCAAGAAGCGAATGTTCGATTCCCGTTGAGTACAGTTTTAACGCACAGTAAATCATATTCTCTTTATGTTTCGGAATACTGTACTAAAAATTGACCAAGAAAGAATCCTATTTAGTTTACTGTGAAGAGACATTTTGCGACTGGAAACACACGTTTAGCGCGGACTGTACATTTACTACATTTTTCGTAAATGATATTTAAAAATATATTGAAAATCAAATTGTGTGAAGTCTAAATTTTACAGTAAAGTTTATAGTAACAAAAATTAACGTACACATAGTACATAGTGTGAGCAATACAAATTGAATACCTGCCACTAAATTGAAACAGCCGAATTTAACTCTGTATTCAAGTACATTCTATCTACTATCCTTGAAACACTAGTCGTGTTAGACAGTGGTGGATAGATTAAAAATTGAAACTAAGACTAGAGAAAAGGAGAGTATTGTTCGGACGAAGAACGAACAATAAATAGGCTAATAGCTAGTTGATGTCGTATGAAGTAGAGGAATATTTTAATTTCAATCAAATACAATGTCGAAAGTTTTAAAATTATGTCCTAATATAATTTTATTGCGTTTCAGCTATATACTTCAAATTAGTTATCGAGAGTTGAGTCTATTTCAAACATGTAATTAGTTTCTTTGAAATGTACGTAAAATCGTTTAGTGTAGTCGTGGATAATATATAGTTTCTCAAATCAACGATTGCGTGATTTGCCAATATCAATAACAATATTGACTTTACCAAATTAAGCTTTTAACGGTAACATATCATCTCTTATTTCTTAAATATAATATTCTAAATTGTTTATAAAGATTTGCATTTGTTTACGGAAATTGATAAATGACTTAATTATCTCTTCAGAATGTTTAGATTATCAGAAAATTATCTCTTCAGAATGTTTAGATTATCAGAACTATCTTCCCAATAACGCGAATTAAATTATTTCCAACTAAATACCATTAACTAGTTAACAATAGGAACTCAGGAAACTACCAGATACGCTGTTCATTAATTTCAGTTTTAGTACGAAATTGAATGAACACTTTAAATATGACCAGTATGATCCTCAAAATTGTGTAAAGTTTGTTTCAGATGTGCGTGACATCTAGAAAATATTTCAGAAACATTTTCATATTATTAAGAGATTTACAAAATTTCGTAGTTAAGTAAGATTTACGACGGTCATTTGTAAATTAAATTCCGGTGAGATATAAAGAGATAAACAAGACTAACATATGAATATTAGATATGTAAAGGTTTTCACACATCTTCTACATCTCCAAGAAGTTCGATCCGCATTCATGCACTGGTCTAAATGGAACATTACATCTCCTCCTCAAATAAAGTTACCCACTTGAATGGTTAGCCTCATCATGGACATGAGTTCGTTCTTCTTGAAAGCCTCGACGCCATTTTTGTGCACAACTCTCTCTTATGAACTGACTTCCGCACGGAACACGTACTCTCCGAGGAATTTCGGTCGCGTTCACGTCTTCAACAATCAACATCGCCAGTGAGATTGAATCAAAGATTCCTCAAGTGCGAACTTCTCTCTCTCTCTCTCTCTCTCTCTCTCTCTCTCTCTCTCTCTCTCTCTCTCAGCTGATTCCTTCAAGCTGATAGATTGGACGCGGCCGACATTCATCGGAGAGTATGTGCTCTGTACGGAAGTCAGTTCATGAGAGTATGTTCTGTACAGAAATGACGTCGAATCTATCAAGAATAAAAAAAAAAACTCATGTCAATGACGAGGCTTACCAGTCAGGCGAAAACTTTTTTTTGAGGGGGGAATAGAAAAAAAAACTTGTGCTCCATTTTAAATGCGAATGAAAGTTTGTGGCGAAATACCCAGAGATATGAATGTAACATTTATATATCTTAGCATAATTGTGTTACTCTCTGCATCTCACCGCTGTATAATTTCCGAATACCCCTTGCATCTTGATGCTTTTCCAGCACAGAATGTTTCGTTAATTCAATATAATTTACCACCTGTAATAACTGATGTATCCGCCGAGATACAGAGCGTTAAACAATGGGCGATCGATATAAATAAACTTAACATATATTTTCATTAAAGACATTTTGCGTGTGAAAGAATAACATCTGTCTCATTGAAGACTTTAGAAAACAAAATTTCTGTTAAAATCGCATTAATCTAGAAATATTTACAGAAACTTAACAAGTAGAAGTGCAAAGTTACGGCGGATCTGATGACCATGTACAGAAGTTCGCATAGCAACAAAATATCGTTAAAAAGTTTTTAGCGTCCATTTGAACCAAGGTCCAGGTGTAAAAAAATGCAAAGTGACTGCTAAACTGAAATCTGAAGTCAATTTCTATCTACCTCTTAATTTAAGCCACTAACATGCATTATGAAATGATTATAAAAACTGTAAAAAAATGTTGTAACGAAAAAGTTAACGCTTCGTGGCAGTGTAAGTAGTGACGTAAATCGAGATCATTCAACCCAAATCTGAAATCGGTTTGTCTTTTTCAGGTCATGTTTAGGCTTTAGTGTTCCACATAGACTGAGTACATATAATATAGAAATACTATAAGCTAGGGTCGTAGCCCCACTGGCAGCTTAAGTAATCGTCTCTAGAAGCAAATCTGAAGTAAGTTTGTCTTTATTTGCTGTGGTTGAGGCCAGTGATTCTGCCAGCCCCCCTTCCGTGGGGGTGTCACCCCCAAATTTTAGAGACCCCCCGAAGTTTTTGACGCCAAAACCCGACATAAACCGTGCAAAACTCCACTTATACCTTCCCAAATTTGACTTTACGCCACTCTAAACTGGAAATCCTGGTGGAGTCCCTGGTTGAGACCTTAGGTTGTGTCAGAGCCGGACTTATACATAGACCGCGCAAGTTAAATTTACAGAGAATCAACGTTTTGTTTAATCTAACTGTCAAGTTGTCTGGCTTAAGTTATTTTAACAAAATGTAGTACTACGTTCTACACATGCAATTAGCTGATCCCTTAAGAATACTAACTTTCAGTGGCGCAACCGCAAAATTTCCTTTTTTGGGGGGGGGCAAGTATCGGTGTGTCATTGATGTATATATATATATATGTATATACCTGTATATACACGCAGATCCAGGATTGGGCTAAAGGGTATATGTGCCATATTATCTATTGAAAACATCGATGAAGTCTCGTTTTATCCAGTGTAAATTTGGTGATCAAAGGTGGCGACAGCCTTTTAACCCCCCTTGGATCTGCAACTTGTAACTATATATATGAACATATTTGTAAGCACGAAATGAACTTTACCCAATTAAGCATTAACGTTAGATGTGAATAAGTTACTGTAAGTGGAAATATATTTTACTCTAACAAATATATATCATCGTTAGATTCGAATAGTTACCGAATTTCAACATGTAACCAAAACATAGGATTTTCTTAACTTCAAAAAAAATAAAATTTTGTCGTTGTTTCGAATGGTACTGGACCACTGTGGGCCAATTGTTTGACTTCAGCACTTCGGAGCTTCGTGCCAGGAAGTTTTCTTTTTAAAGAACTAAAACTTTAAGCCATGTTTAAGCATTGCATTTAACCTGTCCTAAAATATACTAGATCTAATTACATATTGACCACTAGCGATGATTAAGGGGTGGGGGTGGAGGGCATTTGCCTTCAGGTTTTACCGTCGCACTATATACTGTACTGTTAATACTAAATCTATAATGGTAAAATTTTGCTCCCCTAGCCATCTCCCAAGTTCTACACTGTAAAAAAAAATCGTAGTAAAATTTACAATATTCGGTTGCAATCTGTTTGCCACCGATTTTTTACGTGCAGCACCCATTCGATGCCACTGGACATATTACAAGACATATGAATTCTTATCCATAGACCTAGTTGACTTGTTAGTCTTCTTGGACAATTTCTCAGTCACATACTCGATTGGAATCTTCGTCCTTTTTTCGTTTACCTTATGTTCTAACACTTCGAATAGAGTTTGTTGCTGTTTCATTATTCGTCAAAATGTTCTCATATACAGCGCACACTAACAAAAAAATTCAAACAATATATGATTTCTGGAAAAAATAAACGAGAACACACTATTTATTCGCTATTGCAGGAGCAAATCCAGGCTCAACATTTGTGGGGGGGGTGGGGGTGGAAGGAAGGTGGAAAATACCAAGAGATTTTATTTACTTATTTATTGAATATGTATTTATTTTATTTACTTTAAAACTCTGGGATGAGTTTTATTTTACATTTGAAATGCAAAAAAAATCCACATTCTGTTGGAGGGGAGCCCCTGGCTCCGCCTCTGCGCTATTGTTCCATCTTGCTTAACTAACTTGTGCACGGAACAATTCCATGCTCTATTGGTGAAAATCTAAACTTGTATTAACAGTTCTGTAACTAGCATTTGGCGAAGATTTAAAAAAAAACTTTTTCGCATTTACCTAAAAAAAAGTGCCCCCTTTCTACACTCTGTTTTCATAATGAATTTCTTTTGCTTAACAATGCTGTATCGGCGAACCAAAATAAATTGCTATTGCGGCGAGCGAGGAAAGAAAGAAATAGTCGTCAAAGACTCTTGAAATTGTTTTTAAGAAAAGGAGAAATTTGAAGCTGCTTCTGTTATAAGGGAATATATTTAAGCGTAGAAATACCGTTGTATCAGAATAAGAGTAGAAAGTAGTTTTTAGGAGGGTACGAGGCAGTGGCGGCGAATTATCAAATTAGAGGTTATAGACATCAATGAACTACTAACGCGCTCCAAGAATGTCATATTTCCAAAGAAAAAAACATATGGAGGGAATGTTCCCTTTCCCCCTTAAACGCCGCTCATGATACCAGAGATGGCGTGAGTCAAAGAATAAGTGACACACTACCCGCCGTGACCCACTACCTGCCAGGGCTTTCTTAACTCATGACCTACCTGAATTCATTCTTCAAGCATCATTGACTATGAGTCTGTGACCCACGACCCACCATAACTAATTCGGCCCTTAACTCACTTTTGGCCCATGAAAAATGTCCTCAGGGTTCAGATATCCCATTTTCTTCTCCATCCAGGGACCACAGGTTCTAGCTTAGAACGTCACTTAAGAAAACTTATCCAGGGTGATACACTACCCGCTGTGACCAGAGATGGAGTGGGTCAGGAGACGTGGGTCAAATAAATTTTCCTAACTGAAGTGTTAAGCTAAACTCTATGGTCTGTGTATGGAAAGAAAATGGGACTGCGAGGTCACGTTTGTTATGGGATGAAAGACACTTTCAGTATTGAGGGTCTAATTGGTGATAGTAGATGGTAGGTCGTGGGGTCACATTATGTATGGTGGTTGAAGATTGAATTACGGTAGGTCGTGGTTTAAGAAAGCTCTAGAAGATGGTGGGTCATTGTAGGCTATGGATCAACTATTCTTTGACCCACGCCATCTCTGCATGATACAAGATATAGTAGTCTACTACCCACCTTCTTCAAAAGGTACCCCTGTGTCCCCCCTCCGTTACTGCGAATCTGTTGGAGTGTGTGCACTAGCGATGTTTGAGTTTGTCTCCTGGGAGGAAACCTTCCGGGGTTTCTCCCGCGAGAAACTTTTTAAAAGTTAACATAAAACTCGTTTTTGAGCATTTTTTTTAGATTTTTTTAGCAAATTTTAATTTTTCTTCAGAAAGTTGGGAGTAAATCACTTCCCCCCCTCGGCCCATGAGGATGATATTCGCTGTTAAAACTAAGCTTTGTTTAACCCAATTGTTTTAAGCTAGTGATGTGACTGACAAACATATACGTGTAGAGATAACATTATCAGAAACACACATTCACGACGAAGGGACGTAATGAAAGCTCCCGGGGTGCCAAGGTTAATGTGCTAAGATTGCACTGGGGCCCCTTACTCTGATATTGCGGGGGCCTCATATTCTGCTTTTGCTGGGGGGGAAGCAAACTTTCACCACGCCACTGCACTGGCACGACCACAGGAAGGTTTTTCAGGAGAGGGGACAAAATATGATCAAACTAAAAGTTCTTGCAACCCTTATAAAAAAATAAAGGATTGTAATTGGAAAACAAAGGTATTCACAACTCCATGAAAAATTAGCTGTATTGAAATGCTGTGTAACACAAAAGCGCTTGTGTGAGCAGGAATGGAGCTAACTTCTCACGGTTGGGGAGGGAGAAACAGAAGGGGCATAAAATTTGGTTGGGGGGCAATTCAAACATAATGCAAACTGTGTAATAATAATACAAAATATTACATGTCATCTACATTTTCTGAGGGACACAAGAAGGGGACCGAGGGAAAATTTAGGGGGCAAGTTCTCCCCTGGCGTCGTCCCTGGTAACAGCTATACAATTTTATCATTTCAAAAATCCAGGTGGGGCAAGGCAATGAATGCCCCCCTCCCTCTTTCCCACTGCGGGCGTCCATGGATAGTATCCACTGGACCTGATACACATTTGATTGATAGCTATACAAATTGAGCTAGTACTTACTTGTTTCCATCGTTTCGGTCTGCAAATCTGTTCTTTCTTCATCTTTCTTTCTTTTAAATTTTAATAGCTCAAACAATGTTTGCTGTCGCTTCATCACCGTCTAAACTAAACTCACTCAAATCAAAATAAGAAATGTTGAGAACTTGAATGAGGACCGAACATATTCCCAGCCAGTTAACTATTACCCACTGTTCCAGGCAGATTGGCAGAAGTTAATGCGCTACAATCAAAATAAGTTTACTCTAGTGGATTAAATGTGAACGATAGAGCTATTTCATTTTTTCATCTCTGTATTGGTGAGAATAATAAAACATTTTAAAAATATATATGTAAATTCATTTTTTAACAGTAGACTACTTTTTCCTTTTGTTTACTTGTGCTTAACAACGCTATGAGGAATCAAAGAAACCGCACTCTTGACTTATGGGAAAAATGAGACGGAAATAATCATTGGTTGGAAAAAAAAAGACGTTTTTTTTCAAACGCTCTCAACTATATATAATTACTAAAACAATTGTTTACAATGAATGAAAACATGCATAACGAAAATTCAAAGCTGTTTTAGCGTTAAATGTTGAGGCTCAGAAGTAACATCTAGCCTATGTTTGCCCCCTATTGTCCCCCGCAAAATTGATGTCTGACCAGAGTTGGAGGGGCAATGCCTCCTGCCCCCCCTGTGGTTGCGCCACTGCTAACTTTACTTCATGCTAAATTTAATGGGTTCATATGAGAAATATGAATTAAAAGTTTTTCTTTTTTATTTCTCAGGACGAGAAAGAAGACTATTTTCGAAAAAAAAAATGAAAGTTTATTAAATATTGCTTAAATAGTACTATTCAAGTTCTCAAAAAGAATTTAAATATGAAATAACAAATGAAATCACCTTGTTTAGGAGCAATAATGACGTCTCTAATGGAAAAGTTCCAAGAATCTTATAAAATAATATGATAGGAACACGAGAAAGATCGAGAAGGAGCAGTAGTGTTATATGAAAAGAAAAAGTCTTTAAAAAAAAGTCTCCAAGTAAAAAAAGCAAAACAAAAAACTCGAAGGGAACAAACAGCGATGTTAGGCGACGGATGTCCATTGTTCTGGAAGGAAGCCAAAAGCCAAAGCCAAATCCTAAGGTTTTTGTAGATTGATAAAAAAAAAGGGGCAGAAAAAAGAAGAGAAAGTAGATAAAAAAAGTTTTAGAAAAAGACATGGAAAAGAGAAAACAAGAGAGGACTTTCGCGCGAACTGAAGAAAGTGAGAGAAGAATGTCTACATGAAGCAGACAGCAAGGAAAGAAGAAATCATATCTCGCTGTTTGTGAATGCTCGCTGGGTTGTTCTGTTCCGTTTGGACAAGAAATGTTAATCTTGAAAGTTCCCTGCAACTACCGCCATCTCTTGTTCTGCGATCGTTTTAAGATATCGAAGTACCTTAATAATGATGACGAAGGTTACTAGTTCTCGTAAAAATATGTTTTCAACCATGAGGATACATTTCATAATGTCAAATGCAAAGTGCAGTATTGCCAACTTTGGAAAATATACGACGTGCGTCTGTCAAATACTTTAGCTCGTATTGTTCATAGTTTGTAAAACTTAATTCTCTCAACGTATTGCTTATTACCAGATTGGCGTAGTGTTGTTTTTTTTAAATAACAAAAAATATTATCAGATTGGCAGTACTGATGACCATTCATTTGTCTCTCACACGTCCCCTCCCTTGTATTACGAAAACGAATATTTTTTTTTTTCATTGTTTGTCTCGCGTAGGGGCTGAAGTCAACTCCGGAATTCGGAATTGCGTGGACTGCGGAATTTTCCGGAATTCCGACTTCCCGAAATTCCTAAAATTCCGACTTCCCGAAATTCCTAAAATTCCGACTTTGCGGAATTCCGAGTGCCATGGTGACTCAATGGCAAAGCCTTCACCTCTGACGCTTGGGGGCGTCGGTTCGATCACTGCTCGTGCGATGTGGGTTTTGTAGTGGATAAATACCTTGTGCGGGGGAAGGGGGTCTCCGGGCTCTCCTGTTTCCTCCTACTTTCTCCATTCCACCAATCATCCCACCATCATCACCCACCCGACTTGAACCAAATTTGCCTAGAGTCTTTAGACTAAAAATTAAATTCGAATTCAAAATTTGGAAATCCCAATTTCCGACATTCCGAACTGGAATTCTGATTTCCATTTCTAACACCTCTAGTCTCATGAATATATACATACATATATATATATATATATATATATATATATATGAATAATGTACATATATTTAATGAGCACCTGGAGTAATATGAAGTGTAATTAAAAAAATGTTTCAAAACTAATATCAAACAGATTACGTTATATATAATGTTAAATTTCAATATTCTTCTTGTTCCTGTTTCATTTTTCTGGGCCAAACAACTTAGACAAAAGTTACCAACTATTATAAGAACGATTTGGGTTTACTCTTGCTACAAGTGACGTTCTTTGTCACGAACATAGAGAATACAATGAAACTTACTTTAGAAAATACAGACATATTTTACTTCCAAGAATTCAATAGTGACAGTACTAATGCAGTCCTGTTTCAATCAGTGGGCAAAAGAAAATGTTTTGTGTCGATATTTTAGACGTGACATGAAGAGACACCTGGCGAAAAACTAAGCAAGCACATAGGTAGTAAAATAATTGCGAATAGCGATTTAGAGATCAGAATGGAGTCTTCAACTGTTTAATATCATAGGACTTGCACAATTGCCAACTCATGAAAGTATGCGTATAATATGTAAGTGATGCCATCACTTTTTTACATTACCCACGATATGTTAATCTTGTCTATGTCAATATTCTGAACTCATACGCTGATAAAGTGCTGCTAACTCTAGTTTGTTATACCAAGGGGCCCTAACTATGCTGGTAGTGTGTTGGTTTGACAATCGAAAAAACCTGGAAGTGATTTACTGCATTAATAAACGCAATTACGTATATTTTATAGTAGTTTTAGAAGAAAAAGTGTGATCTTGATTACATCCTGCCTTTATTCTCTATGCTTCCCACCTCACGTCTTGATGCACTGTTAAAATTTTCTCAGTTGTCTGCGCCTCAATTTGAATTTGGAACCTTATTAATTGTAGTCAGTCGTGTAAGCCAGTAAAATAATTTCAATATTCTGTAATGATGAATTGCTATTAGGCACATAGTTTTAATAGTCTTAGGCACATAGAAAATACAAAGCAGTCGTAGGTCAGTTGCTATAGTGTTAGCTTCTCATTCGGAAGGTTCTAGCTTTGATCCCAGCGCCCAATTATTCTGACATTTTTATAGGGTGTTTCCTCAGTCACGTTAGGATAATGCCAAGTTATTATCCTTCGAAAGCAAAGGTCCTGTCTGACTTCCTCGTAACATCTCCCTTCACCGGAATCAGGATCTAAGCCCTAGTTGCCTAAAGGCATAATTGAAGTTCAAAGTGGGAAAAAAATTAAATATAAGGGAGAATCAGAATGTAGTTAAAGCGCAGGTACAGTGCAGTATGATTTTCGCAATTCCACTCCAAACGAATTAGAACCAACTGAGTTACATTTTAAAGAACAACAAACGTAATGTACTGCATATGGACAACTAGGCCTGGACAAATTACTGATAAATTGGAGAAATAAAAGATAATTTTAAAATGGGAATATCCCGTTTTCCAATCCTTTCTCGTTACGCTGATGAGTTAAGCTATCCGGTCAAATGCTATATGAAATTGCATCTAGGAAAGATACAAATATACTTTACTTCCCACATACCAATTTTGACCTTACTGAAAAGTGATTTAAGCTTGTTGCAGATCTTAACAAATCAAACCGAAACAGTTTAAACAAGGATGAATGAAGCTTTCTAGTTTAAAAGAATCAAGCATGAAATGGCCTTGACAGGACAACAAAAAGCAATAATGTATTTCTTAACAAGTAAAATTGTTGCCCTGGGTGAGAGCCGATCCGAGGACTACTGGGATTGCAATCTGATGCTGTAGTCATCAGACCACGAAATAATAATACCTATTTCGCTTTCTAGACGTTACATTTACTCAGTTCATCAAGTTACAGAAGACGCCTGTACTGAAAAGAGTAAGAGTTAGTGAGTATTAGCTTACAGCAAAACTTTACTGGCACGTGATGAGATTTCAAAGCACTGATAACACAGCAGAAGTTAAACGAAATAAACCGAAAATTAATTTCGCCTTTGACAAGTTCAGAACGAGTGACACAATACCTTGATGCAAGCTGACATGCTATCTGGGTTTTCTATATTTTTGAAACCAAGGCGAATTTATTATGTTTGCCTATTGTTGCGGATCTATTAGTTTAACAGTGTGATGTTAGAACAAAGGAACTACCACTGCAACTAATGCGTCAGGGAGAGTGTTCATTCTTTTATTTTCCACGTGGTCTCAAGTCAGAGATTGTGCCCCTTGCCTTGTCATGGATTTTAAATTCGGAAAATGCCCTATATCTTCTGAACTATAGTGGTCTTTAAGACATTTAATTTTAATTCTTATAAACAAGTTGTTGTTTTATACGACACGCGATGGCGCGTTCTATCGTTATCGACTTCGGACATCCGATTCACGTAGTATGCTGTGAAAAACATATAATCGCTAAGGTAAAGAAGATGAGACGACTGAAATTATGCAAAAAATATTATCTGACAATACACCTCCAAAGCTGGAAGGGCGTATAGAGTGCTTTTTATTTAACACTTGAGTGATCTTGTATCATTTTAACAGTATTTAGATATTGTATATGTTTTGGCCAGTGTAGAAATTTCATTTTAAAAGCCTCCTGTTTTTCTACAAACAATAGCGCAAAATTTGATTTTAAAATTTCACGATGTGTTTAGAAAAAGCATGGTTTATAACTTTATAATTTTCTCTTAATCGACCGGGAATTTAAAAGTTTAAAGAAGTAAAAATAAAATCTCAAATTTCAATTTCCTCGTTTCTTTACCCTATATTGCGTCCTTGAAGTTTTAACCGATTTTATATTTTGCTCATAACTACTAAATCAATAAATCTATCAGACTACGAAAATTACAAGTGGGGTACCGGAAGATCGCGATAATCCTTAATTGCCTTCTGCCAAGCTTATACATAGTAATAAATAACTCCAGAGTCTCCTGCGCAGTCTAGTCGGTAGCGAGCTGTCCCGGGATCGATTCCCGGTGGGGGAAAATTTTCGGTGTTGGCCCAGCATCGTGGGACAATTGGGGAACTGTTGTGAATAAAAGACAGTGGCGATCACAACTGAGAGCTTCGCGTCAGCGTGGGAGCAGTAGACCAATTAATCCCTACGGGGGAGGCCTCATCCAGTAGTGGACTGAATATGGCTGTGAATTATTATAAATTACTGCAATACAAAGCAGTATCTCAGCGTGACTACCAATTTTGTGTTAAATCAACACAACACGCGGTGTTGATTTCGGTACTGGGGGAGGGGGAAGTTACAGCTGGAGCGAGATTTCAACATGGGTTGTTAAGTTAGAAATCAAGTATCATTTTCAATCAATATTTATTACAATCTTCCAACCATACAATTTCATTTCTATCAGAACTTTCCAAAAAGAATAAATAATACTCTAACATCTAACAATCAATATAATGCTCTATACTACTTAGCGTATTTCGTATTTTTTTCTCCCTGCAAACTCCAATATTTCAAAATCAAATCGTAGATATACCAATCCTTATCTTGTATTTTTTTTACCAAAAAAGTCTGTGCTATGAGCCACATAGTAAACTTCCGTCTAGTGGGAGGATACATCCTAAATGACGGTTTACAGAAAATCTGTTCTACACCCTAATCATCTGTTTATACGACCATAAATTTTCTTGAATATTTTCCATATTTTATGATGATGTTCAGATTCCACCAATTATCAAGTTTCCTTTTTCCCACAATGCTTAAATTCGTCCTTATCACTTATTCCTTTTTGTTTTAAGCTTACCCCTATGTTGTCTATATTATTTATTTGGATCAACATTTGAAAGTGTATAATAAAGTTAATTTTTATTAAAGAGAAATTTTTACAAATGTTACCCCATTCTTCTCCTAGCTCAAGATCTTTCCTACCTTTTCTCTCCTCCTCAAAATTCATAAAGTAATGAAAAAAGTCTTTGTCATAAAAGTGTCCATAGGGATTTGTCCAATCACCACATACGCGAATTCCAAGAAAATATTAGCAGGTATCTTCACTGGACCTCTTACCGATCTTACGTCAATTGGTGATTGGGTGTCAATATTACATAAAACTAACCAACCTGCATCATGCGAAAGGTTATCCCTATACTCGCATAAAACCTGAATCAAGCGACGCACTTGCAACGCCATTGCTTGCAACTTCCCAAATTTAGATTGATCCTCCTTTTCCTATTGATTTATACAACTTCTGTCTCTAAACCCTTAACATTTAATTATTTTATAAAATGAGACCGATATATTTATCCACCTCAGCCCAAACGTTCCTTGGAAAAGATAATATTTGCATTGGAAAGTACAGTTTATTTAATACAAAATTGTTTACAAAACGAGTTCTGTCTAAAAGGGAAGATAAAAAAATATTGTAGGATGTCACATCAGATACAATAAGTTTGATCACTTGCTTGTCTGTCTCTTCTATAGATTTTTAATATCAGAATTCCATATTATATCGAGAACTTTCACATTTTCCTTTATATTTACCCTCGACTTAAATTTTATGACTTAATTTTGACTTCATGTCTAAAGTATGAGCCTTAGTTTTGTTTATATTAATACCAGCTAATTTCCTGAACACATTTAATATATCAAATATCTTCCTGAAATTGCGATATGTTTGAACTATACAGTTTACGTCATCCGCAAATATCAAAGTTCTTAAGGAATTATTTATCAATTTTATTCCTAATAACGAATTATATACAGCTGTTCCTAATGAAACCATCGCAATCGCATATAACAGAGATGCGCACGCACATCCCTGTCACACACCTTCATTGTAGTTATCTTGTATCCGATTTTTCTATTTATCGATATTTTAACATATATGTTCCCGGATATCCATTTAAACAAGTTTATTATATTTTCAGGATATATCATTATTTCCATGACTGCAAACAAATAAGAGCAATTGAAATTATAATGTGCGCTTTTAAAAACAGTTTTCAAAAATAGTACGGGAAAGGTATCACTTTCGTTAGCATACACAATCATATCTCGTATATTCACAAGTTGAACAAACATAGGAATCATGCTTTTATACCCCTTCGTTTATTATGTAAGATCGATTTTCTCTTGCGTTTCAATCTATTAGCCAAACACTTCATGAGCATGTCGTGTCACAATTTTGTAAGTGAATCATACGACAAGTCTCTATAGACGATATATGATTTTTTAAGTAAAACACCAATAGATGTGGAAAATTTCCCACAATTTTTGGATACTGGAAAAATTAGTTGAATACTTTAACTAATTTTTGGATTAAAATGTTTTCTATTGTTGTTCTCAAAACACTAAGCCCATTCCAAGCTCCACTTGAAGAAATATTAAATTTATTAAGAGATTCTTTAATTTCCTGTTCAGAAAAGGGTTGCTTCATAATATCCTTAACCTTATTATTTAAAGTATTGATACTGTCCAAATTAAACATTTTAAGGTGTCCATTTCCCCCTCCACCTTACTCTTAAAGTATGGAATATATTGATTTCATATTCCATCGTAAATTGCAAGACAACAATAAATGATATGCTTGCTCGCTATGAAAATCATTAATGACATTTTCTCTATGTCTTATGTATTTTATGTTTACAGATTCAAGATATAGAGATTCTTGTATATGACATTTTTTAAATCGTTTCCCTTGTTTATACAATTTTATTTATATCTTAATAATAATTTAATTTTATCTCGAATTGTCCTTACATTTGTAACCATTTTAAATCACTCATTGCTCTTTGGTTATATTCTTGAAGTAAAGCCTGATAGTAATCTACCATTTTTCTTTTATCTTCTTAATATTCTCTTCGAAATGCATTATAACCATAAATAATATTTTTTTATTTCCCATAAGTTTAATTCCTTCCCATTTCTCCTTAATAACGGCTTGTTTTCTTCCATAACTCTCTTGTTAACTGATCGAAATTTTCAGTTTCCAAAAATCAGAATTTAATCTCTATAAAAATAAATTGCTATAGTCATTACATGTAATCTCTTGAAGTGCAGAATGTGGATATTCATTTCTCTTGAACTGTTTCATTAAATATTACATTTTCTTTCATTATATCTCCAGCAAATATTTAAGTAGCAATTCTCAAGTTGTGGTAATCCATCCGCGAAGTCACCACGTTCAATGTCAATATATACGAAAAACACAACAAAAAACATTAAACATTTTATTTTGATAACTAAAATAATCAATACTCAGACAATCTTTTCCCATTCCACTAGTTACTACAAAGCTCAGTACAGGGAAACTCACAACACAGATTGCAAACCTTATGACTTGAATGTTAACTTTGATAAAAAAGAAGTGTGAGAAAGACAAACAATCTTTATGATATGAGCCAATACCGAAAAACCACACTACTTTCTGTCATGTTAAAGTACTTTACACAACCTTTTTCTTTCCCTTTCTTCCAGCTTTCTTAAGAGGCGATTAATAAAAATCACTTATCTCGCCTTACCGTTTTACGCGTGCTTCTCTATGTACCTACTTCTTCAACCGTAGATCCTTCTCTTCCGATAATAACTCTTTTCCCTTAGAATTTCCTCTTTCAAAAGTTTATATATCACCAAGACTCGAAGATTCTTCGTTATTTTCTCCCTTCTTTGTATGTTTATTTTTCTTCAATTTTATCCATCCTATCTTTTTGCACAAAATCGACATTCCACTCCCTTTGTTCCCCTTTTCCCAAACGAATTTTCGCTCTTTTGTGTTTCGCTCTGTCAATTCTCTTTACCAGGTAAAGCAGACTCTTCTAAATTCACCAGCTTCCCAGATTCTTTCCCTACAATATTTTCTTCCTTAACATCTAACTCATCTGGTTCATTACCCTGCAGGCCACGCCATCCTTGAAGCAAAAGTGGGAATGTTTCAAATTCCAACTTTTGCTCTTCTGTCGTATTAGTCGGAATATTGTTTGGTTTCTCTTTCGAGATTATATTTACACTTAGTTTACTTGAAATCAGCTGAATGCTATAAATTCTTAATCGAAAATATTTGGGCACTCTCTTCTGTATTTTTTTTAAAGAACAATAGTCTTTTCCCATTATATACCCCATATTGGAAATTTTTATAAGTCAAACTCGCAATATGAACGATGTGCCCATATTCCGCAAGACTTTGAATAAGCTATCGTGAATTCATCTCGAATCTCATAAGGTATCGAATAAAATACATACATTTGATCGTCTGAAATACCTATTGACACTTAATTGTACAGCTCTCCATCTAATTCAAAAGGTTCCTCACCTTCACAATCTTTCACTATATTCTCAGCCTTCCTACTATTAGTCACTTTAATAAAAAAAAGTGTTTTCTGTAATGACAGAATTCCAAAGATAGAACGTTCTGCTCTTCTAGTTTCATATACTGAAAAATAATTTCTTGAACATCTGCTATACTGGGCTTTGAGGCACTTTACTTTTGTCTTCTATATTGTCGAAAGTTCATTTCACTCTACATTTGAAAAAAAAATACTGAATCCATAGGGCAACTTCTCTAAAAAATAAATCACCACCTTTCGCCACGCACAAACACAATCCGAAGACAGAGCACACAAAAATCGCAACTGCCTCGATCTCTACCTAACACGGACTGTGAGCTAAATCGCCAGACAGAAAGGAAAATACTATATTCAAACAGTACAGAGGATAAAAATGTTGTTAAAACCCAAACAAAAACCAAGTTGCTCTAGAAGACTTTTTAGTATTGCTCTGAGGACTGCTATGATTTAATCACTTTTCCATTTTTCAATTAGGGTTAAGATGTCCCATTAATTGGGAATATGTTCCTTTCTACGAAAGCAAGCGCAGGATTTGGCATGTTACGATAAAAAAAAACCGTAATTCTGGTCTAGTGTTTGGCTGTCGCCATCTTGCTTGCTTTCATAGAAATATAATATTCTCAATAAATGGGAATTCTGGTTCCCAAGCGACAAATAGAATATTATTGAACCATGGAATAACTCATGCAAGTAACTAAGTTTGTTTTCGGGGCTAAGCAACATATATTTGATCCCGTACACTGTTTAAATCTATAGTCTAGTTCTTTAATTCAAATGTTTTTCTGTAAGTATCATTTACATCTGGTGCTTTTTCTGTCTGACAATTTAGCCAAATCGGTAAGATCCTCCAATTGTAACTGAGCAACGAATGTTCAAACCTCGTTGCAGCCGTAACTTCTTTCCTCCAGTGCTGAATTCTAATTTCTTGCCCTCTGTTCCGAAGAAACTGAACGAATGATCTGGCGGTGTGGCTTGACTCTTTGTACATGTGGATCCGCACCTGGTAGTGCTGTTTCCGTACAAACGGGAGATGACTTAACGAAATATGGGGGTCATGATGGCTTCCTGGAAGTAGGCAGCATTCAGCTTGATGTTTGCTTCAACCTCATGGATGGTAAACTTTCCCTGGTACCCGAATCCAGAAATAATCATGATTTCCCGTGGGAAACTTCCGCGACATTGGTGGTAAACTCTGTTCATTCCTATCCGCTAGTGTCACGATATGTAATTGTCTGAATATGACCATTCCGTGTTACATAAACGTACGCCTCATCCAATGTGATAATGTACTGCTATTTTCTCCAGCCAGGTGTCGTTCATGCAGTTTGCGTCAGCTGATTTTGCGTTCCGCAATCTAGTGGGGGAGCAGGTTGTGGACCCGGCTCTTATGGATGCCCCGCAGACAAAGACGGCGACGAATGATATCGGTGATAGTTGACTATGTCACATTGAACTTCTGGGCCATGGAATGTTGTTGTGGTAGGTTCCCGGACTGCAATTCGCCGAACCTCACGTAGCATCTCCGGCGACATTTTCACTGTTGCACTGGAACTGGCCTGTTATGTTGGCGAATGTTTCTGCACGGGCGCCTTTTATGTTTGCCTGGCAACGATCTGTTTTGCAGCTGTCCACCCAATGGTTCAACTATGTTCCTTGCACTGTTTCAATATTTTAGAATATGAAGTAAGTGCGTGCGAAAGGGCCATGATTTAACCTTCCCAATACCGGTTCAATTTGGACGGCATTGCACGATTATGAACACGCTACTTCCACGAGTGGTAGCTGAGAGTCCACACCAATTCCGTGGAATTGATGTGCTACCTTGGTGACAGCAGCGTTGCCAAATCGGTAGGTAATAGCCCGATCGACCTTCTGTACTAGTGAAAGTGTAAGTGTTGCCAACTAATACGAATTATATTCTGTCTCGTATGTCTGCGTGTTTTTTTGAATGCTATACATGTCGACACTCCTTGATGGATTCGAACAAAATTTGGCACACATGTTCCGTAGAACATAGAAGATTTAACTACGGCATTCAAAAAGGGTACGGTGGGGTGAAACTCGAAAACCGCTTTATCTAGAAACATGATATTGGGCATGAAAGTTCTTCGTTTGAATACATGAGTAATGGTTATCTTAGTGTCTCTACTCGACATCTCCCAAAGGAGCAGGCTAAAACCTATTAGGGGAGGCATATATGAGAACTCAAAAGCTGTTAAACATAGAAACTTTAAATTTGGCAAATGTGTTCCTAAGGAAAAATAACTGTTAATGACAATATTAAAAGACGGAGTGAAATTTTTCGCCAAAGCAGTAGAACTTTTAGTGTTGCCATGTTTTATGGACCAACGGGAGGGCCAATCACCTAGTTAAAAATATAAATCATACATTTAGGTTGTACTATTTGTTTCTTTGCTGTTTCACAATTTTCTCACCTTCTGGTAGCGAATATTGTACCGTGTTTTCTTATTTGAAATCTCTCGAAAACGTACCTTTTAGTTAGTAGATAAAGCTCTTATATTTATTCAATATTAGTACATAAATATATATATTTTTTCATATTCTATAAATGATTTGAGGAAATAATAAGTGCTTGGTATATATCCTTCGTTTAACTGATAAAATAAACATTACATCAAGAAAAATAAAATGATACTATTGGTCTGGAAAAACTAGAGAAATAGGCCTGGAAAACCTGTAATTTGAAATATAAGATTCAGTATATTAATTACTCCGAGATAGAAAATAATAAGCATGAAGTGTGCACGCTACATTGAAATAATTGTTACCTATTTTCTGTACACAATAACATTACTTCATTTAGTTTGTCGTTTACCTTTAAAAGGGGCAATAACAAATAAAATCAACTGCAATAATTATATTGTTATAAAAGCGAGGTAACAAACGTAAAAGGCAAACGCTTATTACAACAAATATACTAAATATACAATTTGTCACTTTAGCGCCATCTATTTGGAGACATGAAACAAGATAATGACAATATGAGCTGTCAAGGTCGGGATAAGTATCGGACGGGAGATCAAGAAAAAATTAAGATTTTGGGCTTAATCTGGACCCGTTTTGTCCCAATACCATCCCTACTGTGAAGAGTGATCTTAAAAATTATCATTAACGGGAATCGTGCTTATATTAGTTCTAATTCTGACCAAAAAGGGAATATACACGTATTGGGTCTAAAGCGTGTATTTAACACATCGAGCTCAGCATCCATTTCTATATCGATGGTGAAGAATGGCTGTTTGCTTCGCAATGGCGAGGTCCTCGAGTCAAGATCTCAACAGTCCAACTAGACTATTTTGCTCAGCGTATAAAAAAAAAGTATTTGTTCATCTTATTTATAACTGCAATTTAACTGTATTTAACTCAAACAAGCGCATGAACGAAAGCAATTTGAAATAAACTGAATTCAGATTTACCGGTACGTTTAGACTTCGATTAATGTGACTATTTTATTTAGCCTGAAATGGTCGGTTCGTTCGACCATTTTGTTGTGGGCAGGTTCTTTCAGTCTGGTTAGGTTTCCCCAAGTTTAAGAATTCGCAATAGCCCTTCAACAGAAGCAGCTACAGATAAACTGATATCAGTCTTGGGCTAAGCGACCTGAATTTATCCAACTCTTTGAATGGTTTGTTGCTCTAAAGCAAACAAGTCTTCTATTTTGGTCATGTTTCGTTATTTAAAGAACTAGTAGTTTAAGCACATGAATGTTCACGTTGTCATTAGGTCCATCATAAGTCTACCCTAGAAAGTTACAGTTCCACAAATCAAATTTCTGGTTGATCCAACAAAATATGACTGCATCAACATCTTTCATTTTCTGTAATATATAAATCCAATTTTAGCTGGCAGAATTTAATGTATTTGAATTTCAAATACATCTCGAGAAAGAAAACTCATTTTTTTCTCTAATGTGTATTCTTTCTTTCAGCCAATTCTATCATCAGTGCATTTTAAAAGTATATGAACCTCGTACAAATACTAGCGAATAAAGACAGAATCTGATAAAATGTTATGTAAGTATTCACTTATCCGCCACCAAAAGCAGTTTATTGTCTTCGATTATGTTACTTCGGTAATTCTTAAATTTAAATCCGTGAATTTTAATATAAAGATGCTTTAAACGTGCTTGAAGTTAACTACTCAAACAAAAGTATTGAACATTAGTTCAAACTTTCAAATCGTTCCTCTGCTCTGATTGAACCTGTTAACCCCCTACATTTTATTGTATATTCATTTACGCCATCTAACATACTAAAATATATAATTTTTCAAAACGTTATTGTACATTGGAATATACTGGAGACGCATATACTAATTTTGATATGATATTTGTCTGTTCTCACATCGACCACCCAGTGAAGGATTTCCAATAATATGAAGGAGCTATTAACCAGATATGCCTTCAGGCCATTGTGGGGATGTAAGAAAAGTAACAGTTACTCGTACTGTAATGAACAGTAGTTATGGGGCATCTTGTTCAAATTAAATTCAACATTAAATTAAAAAGAAACGCAGTACACAGTTAGAATTGTTAATGTAGTTGATATTCACGGTCATAAAGAAATTTTAAATAATCAATAACTCATTATACAGTAACATATATTCTATAAATTATTAAACATAGTTTCTTCTAAGCTCAGTTATTTTACAGGATATAATTGCAAACGTATTCTAATTATAATTTAATTTAAATATTTAACTGAGTTCATGCACATCTATGTTATGCTATCTCAAACTATCATTGGCGCTCATATGAAGAGTAATCGAGCGAATAGCAGAGCGACGAAAACCGTAAAAGAGATGGTAGAAAAGAGGATAGAGATAAATTTAAATTGCAATATTCTGAAAGTACCGAGAGACGAAACAATGTATTTACTCACCAATAACATCATGCAATGTAGCTGAATGTCTGCAGGTCAAGAACTTGTTAAAGAAACTAACCATCACAATTCCACCATTAATAGCCTGAAAAACGAAGAAAAGGTAAAAACAGAAGTAATAAGCGATTAGTTATGTTTTATTTCAAAACAGTTATTTACCGGGTATATTTTGCTAGAGGATAAGATGAAAATGATCGTATGGAGTTAACAAAACTCTAGTTTTATGCCCGACCCGCTTTTGTTTTGAAAAATTAAAAGTAATGTCTCCTCTACGGAGTTAAGTAATACATTTTTTTAAATCCTTTTGCAGACAACGAGTGTTTACACTGTAAAAACTGTACCTCTGAATTGAGAGTACAAAATTGGGATTTTGTACTCCCAATATTTTAGAGGCATTGGAGAACCCAGGGTTGAGTTTAAAGGGGTGGTTCTTTGCCTCCCAATTCTTGGGATGGAACATTCTTGGTCCATCACTGCCTCCGATAAATAGTAGTATAATATACTCCCAATTTTTGGGAATCAGTGACGGCCACAGGGATTCATAATGTACCATCGTTTTTTGTCTCTATTAATCTCTTTCCTCCCAAGAATAGGGAGGCAATGAACCGCCCCTCTAAACCTAACACTGAGTTCGCTACTGCCTCTCAAAAATTCGGAGTACAAAAATCCCAATTTTGTACTCGCAATTCAGAGTTACATTTTTTACAGTGTATAGAATACTGTAAACTGTATTTTCCTTTGTAGAAACTATAGTATGGATAATTTTAATCTGGTATTTCATGATTTCGTTTCTCTTCTTTTGAAATGCCGCCATAGAAGTTTTCTATATAATTGGTCCATCAGCAAGAGTGAAATATTTCTTTTCTTTTGAACGTCCCTTACAGGGCAAGCAGTGTCCACATGGGCATCATACTACTGTTCTACGTCGAACGGAGGTTAAAACTACTAAGTGTCCATTCCTTGGACTGTTAGAAGCGATTGTGAGTTGTTAAAGCATTTAGCTACTGGAACAGGGCATACGGGTGCTCCACGTGACCTATGAGTTGTCAGTGTTGCCAACCAATTACAAAATCAAAACATAAAATTGTTTTCATAATATCGGAAATAATTATACGCACGAAATTTTGTATTTAGATACTGGGACAGGTTACTCCGTGCCAAGCAGTTCAATCATTTTTTTTTAAACGAACCAAGCTGTCAGTGTTACAAAAATGTTTATTCACCCGCACCAACTATCAGCTATATAGCTCTCTAGCACTGCCAGAAAATAACTGCTCCAGCGATCATAGGAGATCTACCACTTGGTGCTATGACCTCGACATAGGTCATTATTAAATCAAATGAGTACATTTTCCTTAATTTCATATCGATTGTGAGTCATAATCGCTGAAAGTCATACCTATATCAAAAGAGTCGAAAGTTTTGTTGTTCTGCAAGCACAAGAAACTACCGAAAGTTTTGTTATATGTAAGAAAATGAAGTGGTAAAATGATCGTCTGAGTTGTATGCCAATAACGCCACAGTGATAACTTAATAACAGCACAATGTGTTCCTTTCTAATTTAAACATTAATATAAAGTTTTTGTATTTTCTAGATCAAATATAAAAAGATTCTTTAAATTTCTCGCATATCAAGAGTTATTATTAAAAAAAAAAAAGTCCACTAACTACACGAATTTCACCTGAATGTGTGGTTTTATAGGCCTATGTGTGGTCACCAAAGTGCCTGAGCATTATTCTCGTCTTTGTCGCTTTAGTTTACAAGGTTAACGCAAAGTATTGAAGAGTTTCAATACATCGAAGACGGTGGCGTTATTTGGAACGTATGTTCATAATAACGCCACTAGGTAACACTTTTTCGTATAGACAAGCAGTTTTGGAATTCTAACTATCATGGCATACATAACATTAGCTCTTGAGGTGGCGTTATTTGGCTCTCCTAACTTAGCAATACATTGCAAAATTTCCAGTGAATGTAAATCTGACACCGTTGCACACAGGTAAAGTCTAAAACCTGGAATGCTTTCCTGGGAAAATGGTCGTGTTTTTGTTATACCTGGCACGACCCACTTTCAATTTGAACAAATAAACATACATCTAATATGGCTAATTTCAACATGGCGTCCACCTTGATCATGTACTCCAAAGAGTAGTCACTATCCAATATTCTACATTTGTGTTCTACGTTAATTCATTTCCTTGTCTGTTTGTGAACCAGAAGCATAAAATATGGCTTCAAAATGTATGTGAAAGTTTAAACAGAAAGATTTAACACCGAGCGGGCGTGGCTCAGTTGTAGAGGCGTATCATTCAGGAGGACATGGATTCAATCGCAGCAACCGACCATCCTGACTGACGTTTTTCCAGAGGCTTTCCTCAGTCATACCAGGCAAATGTCGGGATGGTAACTTCAACTTAGGTCCTGGACGACACCTTCCCGTATCCTTTCTCCTCCATTATTCCGGCCTGAGCCTTAGATGCCTAAACACCTTAAATAAAATTAAAATTGTAATTGAGAAATAATTAAACACATTTCTAAATAAAATGCAGTGTTTAGCAGATACGGCTTGACTAACGAAGGGTTAAGAAAGTTTAAAAATCGTTATAATCACTCCAAACATATCTTATTATAAAATAATTAAATTGTGCATTTATCTCTATTCGTACAAAAGCATTTTGTATATTTATTTTCTTATAAACTACAAAGGAAAATATGGTTTACCAGTAATTAGTATACTGATTTTAACTCCAATAAAGTATTTATTTAAAATACAAAATTGTAACGGTTCCCATTACCGTCGACCATAGTGTTCAAACTAAACTAATCATACACATTCTTTACCACTCCAAGTGATCGTTATGTCCATGGCGAAATTTTAAAATCCTTTTACACTCTTAGGCTAAATCTTCCACCAAAGTGATGGAATCATCTTTCCATCTCCACTTTGTCTTTTCTTCTACCAGCCTCTTCCACTTTTAAAAGCCCCTAAAGCGGTAGAAAGTATTTTGGGGTTAAGAAAGGAGGAGAAGGGATGAAAACTTGGCCTCAAATCCTTATTCTTGATTGATTAATGAGCACTGTCTTTCACTGCTTTCGTATCGATCAGAACGACCTTTCACAACTTAACGATTTCCCAGAATTTGGGGGAGAACCTTCAACGCTGTTCTTTATGAAGTATTAACACCAATTTGCTAAAGGATGGCGCGAGGTGTTTAATATGTTGATTTAATAGCATTTAGAGACAAACGCAAATAATATAACACCGGGTCAGTTCTGCTATTCTAACGATAATTTCATGCTTACAATTTTTAATACAATTTACTATACGAATTAAATTCTATATACTAAACGGTCCAGGAATTAGCAGTATTCACAACCTATATCTCGCAGTTGCTGTGTTTTACCTATATATTTGTCTAGTTTTAGTTAGAGTTGATTATAAATAGACAGTTAGAGTAAGGCTTGTAACACATTTATTATCTACTTAACAAAGAAATAGGTTTCCTGTAGTAAATATACTTATTTGTTCAATGCAACGTTTCGCATGAACGTATGCTGGAAATAACGCCATGACACACAACCACATCTCTGCCGAAATAAATGTACAGTAGGCTCTCTTTAATCCGACACGTTCGGAACCATGACCGTGCCGGATTATCGAACGTGAAAGCAAAAGCAAAAATAACCTTCGCACTACCAAGGGTACTTTCTGTACACCATATCATATTTTTCGTAATTATTCTGTTAATCGTGTGTTTAAAAATCTGAAAACAAAAATTAATTACTCAGTATATTTAGCTCAAGCAGAAACGTTAAGGTGCTGTCTCTCATAAATTTTTATTTCTTACGGTGGTGGGCATAAAGTATCACCCGTTGGTAGGAGACGTGACTAAAATTTCGAAGTGTCACTCCCAGATGCCAGTTGTTTCCTGCCTGTCTTGAATTTCGGAGTTAGACTTATGACCTCAGACACACCTAAGTCACTGTACATTCCTCAGGTGTCAATGTTACCAGCTTTTTTTTTTTAGAAAAAAAAACAATTTTTAAAATTTGTTCCATTCTTTTGCATCTATTCACATGAATTTACACCAAATTTTGCACACATGCGCATTAGATATTGTGAACGGTCATAGAGGTATATCCGAGTACGCAGTTGTCAGTGTTACCAACCCATTTTTTTTTTAAAATGCCATTGTCTTCAAACCGTTGGATGTACAAGTATCAGCTCCAGTTACGTACTGAGGCATGCCATACTTCAGGCGCAGTAGCTGTAAAAGTTGCCAACCAATTTTTAAAACTGTAGCTTTGCCAATGATTTTTTTTTTGTAACCCAGGATATCAAGCGGTCTATTGTACACATACACACCCATAGAAAGCAATTATATCTTTTCAATGTTGGTTATACCACACTATTATTGCTTGTAATCTGTTCCAAATCGTTAAATTAATGTGCTGACTTGGATAAGAAGATATGTGCCGTTCAACGAGGTACTAGTTTATGCTTGTATTGAGAGATGTACCCTATTTAATTTTTGAATGTGACCATAACACCCCCACCCCACCCTGCTGGTAGTACGTGTAAAAACTTAGTATTGCGAGAGTTAATATAATACATTACAATGATATTTAAAACAGTTTTTACATGTAATAATCTAAGTGGCGTCTCGTCAGGCGAAGTTATTGTAGTTCCAATTCAATTGTTATTTTGATATGCATTAAATAAATTTGCATTAATTTGTATTATTTGCGCCTCATCTAGAAAGCTAGTTAACATCTTCTTAGATCGAATAGTGTCATTACCGGTAACCTGACTGAGTTTGAAAATCCAGGATAGATACTGATGAGCAAGAATTGTAGAAGTGTGTTGATGAACGAACTTTCTGGTAGTTCTTCCCATATTACTTGGGTCACGAGCCGCCACTGAATAAGTTTTTGTATGACAAGAAATAAATATGCATGACCGTCAACAAATGCCCGAATCCATCCGAAAAAATCCGAACTTGAGCGGCTCGATAGGTGCCGGCATACAGAATGTACCGAACAAAAGAATGTGGATTAAACTGCTACGTTGCGACGTCAACAACATATTTACAGGACACCGTTACGACGTCACAATGTTTACCAGTTCGTCAGTAGGTATAATGCAACCATGAATAACGCAACACTAGGAATTAAACTGAATAAAATTTGTTTATGGCTTTTAAGCATCTCAGGCTCAAATCGGGATGAGATGTTTTCAAGTAATCAGGCAGGGCCTAGTTTGTATATACCATCCCGATATTTGCCTAGTGTTACTGAGAAAACTTCTTAAAAAATCTCGAATTATGATAGGCGGATCCTTCCCAGAATCTTCCGATTACTACGCCACGCTTTACCAACTGCACTACGCCACTCGATACAATACTAAAAATACGTTTCCTCATAACTTTAAATTTGGGTAATCTACATTACTTTAAATTGGGAAGCGAGCAACATTCACTTAAACTAAATATTGCCATGCATATCCCTGCTATAACAAATCTTCACCGTCAGTAAACCGTTAGAATACATTATGCAAGAATATTGACGAGCAGTTTGTAGCATCAGTTGTTCACGTTAGTGTATCTATTTTAAATAACTGAGTACGATAAACACCAGAACAATTATTATAAGACTCTGCGTGCGAAAAAACAATAACTTAGCGCTTCTACAGCCATATAGTTGGTTCAAGTCCATACTAATAACTTGCTCATAATATATGTGCTCACCTTCAATATTTCGGTACAATCAGCTCCAGAGAAATTCAATAATAATAATAATAGAAATGACTCTACACACTTTACCTTTTTCAGTAAAACATTCACCAGGCTTGCTGGGGAGATGGAAACGAGCTTAATTAAGGATCATGCTGCACTGGTGAAATATGTGTAGGAAGAGGCACGTATCAAATAGCATTATTTCAGGAATGCATCCTCTCCTGCAAGTAGAATGTATTGCATAGTACTGATGACTTTTCCCTATGCAATGCACATTGTTTCTTGCATCGTGTGTAAGGAAGAGAGACAGTATGGCAACCCACTTGCGTATTTCTAATATCTTTCAATTAGTCCCTATTATATGCAGCCTGCCGTAGGGTATTCTTTTACGTACAAATGGCAGCATATATTTTTTTCTCTATCTGCTTATTTTAAAAATAAACGCATCTCGCGGCACGGCCAACAGTTTTAAAAGTTGACCTGTCCCAGTAAGAAAATGTCAAGATTGGAGTGGATATGGACAACCATATGGGAGTAACATTAAGCCCGATTTCTTTACTTTTTTAAAATTGGTTGGTAACACTGAGAACTGTGATACTAGCAAATTCCTCAGTATCTTCATTAATAGTTCCTGTACCCAATTAGTTGGCAGCACTGATCCTAGGGTGCCTCTGATGCCTGCGTTACCTCTACGACTTGTGCAAGAGTCAATATGCAAAGTTTGGTGCGGATACGACCAATATATTATGAGATATTTTTTATCGAAGGTTGACAACGTTGATTTATCAAATTGAAGTGATAGAAACCTAGTCCAGGGACTAGGACTATCTATGTGCCAAAAAGAGTTTGGATCGACTCAGTAGTTTAGGCAAGATGGGGTTCCAGAAAGGTAAAGAAAATTAAAAATGCAAACAAGGTACCAATACACTAATTCACAAGCAGTCATTTCTTGCTTTCGTAAACTAGAGAAAAATAAAGGCTAATTTGATTCAGTTTTTAAGAAATTATTAAATAAGTAATACGTTAGATGTCAGGAACTTTTTAAATCAATATTTACAAAGAATCGTTGATACTCTATGGGATCTGACATAACGATTGAAGGGTTTATTGAAGCTACCTAAACTTTCCGGCTTCTCGCTGAAATAAAAGATTTTGTGTGAAGAGAGTGAAATTACCGGCTCTATTGAAAGGATACGTCCGAACGGTATTGCAAAGCATTTTGTTTACTTCCTTAAGAGAGCTCACTATGAATTAATAAAGTATAATGTCACTGTATATCAAGTGTTGTCACGTATAAGTATGTCAGAATGCACGATCTGATATAGTCTACTACTATTACTACCAGAAATAATAATAGTGTAAGCTGGAAACACTGACAACGGGAGTGCTTAGGTACGGGAACACCAACATTGTTTTCTATTGTGACGAATAACATTTATGCTAAGTTTAGCGCATCTAACTAAATGGAAGTAGTTTCAGTAATTTATTACTTTTAAAATGGATTGGAAACACTGAACTACTGCACCAATCCAAGACTGTTCCGGCCACTCCTGCCTACCCTAGCCAAGACCTTTCCAACAATACATCAGCCAAGTCTCTGCATTTAGAAGTTCATGAGATTTGTTTCTGTGCACGGGTTGTCAACACTGAAAATTAGATTCCTGGGGACGACAACACCCGAAGTATATTGCAATTGTATAAAATACTGTTTATGAAAATTTTGGTGCTGCTATGTTCAAATTAACAGAAATAATTTTATATAGAATAGGTTGGTAACACTGAACTATTGTACCAATCAAAACATCTCTTGCGGCTCTGAGCTAATCCAGCAACCATGACAATTCCAAGTACATCTCAAGAACATCTCTACATTATTTAGGACCAACGTTGACAATGTTATCCTTATGGGAGTAAAACATTGTGGTCTACATAATGTTAAGAATAGCCACATTACCCGACGTATGACTAAGATCATTTGGTAAACTTGGGGATTGATTGTTGCTACAAGGAAAATTTCCTAAGTTTGTTCTGCTTTTATCAGGAACCAAACATAGGTGATATGCATACAAAGACACACGCATCTCTAGAAATATTAGAGATGGGTCCTTGAGGTTTCAGGAGGTCATGGATCTTGCCTCTGGTGGTCATAGATCCCCCAAGAAGGAAAACAAATCCGACCTAGCTTTTGATCACAAACATTTTGGGGGCAGTCTCCCGGGGAACTGTTTTATTGAAATTTCCCGGGAGAGGCATACAAGTGGCCTTGTGGCTCTCTTGCGGTCAAAACTAAGGTTTCAGGGATGCCAATTGTTACTTAGTGATCAGTTATGCATTAAAAGTTACTAAAATAAATACCTAGACGTTATCAACAATTCCTAAAAGTGATAACACAGTTATTAACTAACGAACAGACATGTGTGGGAAC